>QANZ01009424.1:15073-38141 GCA_003254925.1 Chamaecrista fasciculata
TTCACGTGGGGCCTGCTGGGTCACACACGAGCAGGAACCAGATGCCAAGCTGGGACACGAATTAGGACTAATTCGTGGGTCACATTTGTGACACCGTTTAAGACATAATTGATTGTGTTGGGACATGAAGTCTTGTCTTAAATAAATATCTACAGATATATGATATTTAGATTTGTGAGACAAATTTAAATATATATGATAATTGTTAAATAGATAATTGGTATAGTCTATTTACAATTATATTCCTATTTATAATATTACGGAATTATAAATTGGATAATGTTCCTAAGAGTTAGGAAATTATTAATTTATTAAATTCACTAATATTGAGAAAAATGGGATGAGGTTGGCACCTTATATTTACAAAAGAGATTTAATTAATAAAATTGTTTTATTAATTAAAATCATGGCTTGAAATTTGAAATTCAAATAGATTTGATCTAGATTTCAAATGATTGAATTAAATATATTAAAGTAATATTTTAATTCAAGTATTATAGGGCAAGTCAAATTCTAGGTCCAATTGGATTTAAAATGTTAATGTAATATTTTAATTCAATAAAAACTAGAATTCAAGATTTGAAAAGATTGACTTAAAGATATTATGGTAATTCTCCAAATCAATATTGTTGGAAAATAACAAATTAGTTATAACTTCCTAAGAGTTAGGTTAGTTATTTTAATTTATTAAATTCCAACAAAATTAAGAAGGGGATAGGCGCATGGCTTGAGAGATCTTGAAAGATTTGATCTTCCAAATTGATTCTCCAAGATTGCATTTTGAATCCAATTTTAATATTATGGTAATATTTTAAATTGGAATTCAAGTCATATAATTTTGATTTGGAGATATCATAATCTTATGATTTGATAATTATATATTTAAGGCATTCCCTAATTATAATTATCAAAGTCCCTAAACCCTATAAATAGGAAGCCTAGAAGTCGACTTTCATAACACAACAACACAAGAATTTGATTCTTGAGAGAGAGATCACAAAAGGATGAGAGCCTCATGCACACTTAGAAGTCGACTTTAGCCTAGTTCTTCACAAGGGAAAATTCAATTTTGCTCTTGGTGAGGAGAGAGAGAAAAATCGCAGCCTTGGTTTCCTAGAGAGAGAAATTGGTGCACAACTCTAAAGAGTTTAGTTTTGTGTGACAAGGTTGTGTGGGATCAAGAATTGGATTCTTGATCAAGGCGCCATATAGTTCTTGGAGAATTCAAGAAGAGTTCTTGAATTAAAGAACACCGTAGATAAAGGTTCCGGATTCACTTGGAGAAGTGAAGGAGGCTAGCACCTAGGCATCTCCGAAACTGTTCATGTGGATTATCGGCGGAGGAAGGACGTGTCACGTGGACTTCTAGGATACGCCCCGTTCAACTAAACCGATTGAAACTCGTGAGGTATACCACTATCCAAAAGTTTTAAATTCAGCTAGCGGATCCGTTCAGGAATTCTAGGCCCTTGCGCGTTATATGTTTAAGTTTTTAATTATGTTTTTGCTTCCGCTGCGTTTAGGCGCCCCTGAATTCCCCAACACTAAGGTGGGTACCCCTATCCCCAAACACGTACGCGTAGGTTTAAATGAGTAAATCCCCAAACCCAGACCCATTCACTTTTTACCCGGAGCCAGACCCAAAGGGTAAAGTTTGCAGGTCCCCATCGGGTATGGATATTTTGGTCATCCCTATATCTTTTGAAGCATGTTAGGGAGCATTTAATATATTTTGAAAACTATAAAAGTAGAAAATTAAATCATTTGCATTAAATGCTTTTATTGTTTTTTTTCTAAAGACTATATTACCGTACTGTAATTTACTTTAATTTTACTATAAATTTATATATATCTGTAACAAAAAATAATTAGTTTAATAAAATTATAAAAATAACTCAAATTAATTTTCTGAATATAAAATTTTAGTAATTAAAAAAATAAAATTAAATTTAAAGCCTATATTCAATTAGCGATTTAGGGTTTAGAGTTTTAGGGTTTAGGATTTGAGATTTAGAGATACAAATATTCTTTATGTTTTATAATTCTCGCCTCCACAAAGTTTAGAACTGCCCATCAAGTCCCAAACATATATTCTTATAATCCTAAGAATCTTATTCATGGGAATCACATTCCCAAGAATATGATTCCTGGGAATGAAAAAATACAAATTTTGGGAATGTGATTATCTGAGTCTAAAATAGTCCTTTAGTGAAAAAATTACTAATTCATGCGGGTAGGGTCCTTTGATACCCGTCTCCGGACCCGTAGAAAATTATCATCCACATAGCTGGACTCATACTCATGCGGGTATGAATATTAATCCCCATCCCCAGACCCTATAGGTACCTCTATACCCGAACTTAAACTAAGACCTAAAAAATTTTAAATAAATATTTTTTTTTGCATTATTTTAGGTACATGGACATGGACACATAGTTGTCTCTTCTATTTGTTTTTTTCCAGAAGAAAATTGGCTTTATTTTAACTCAAAACAAAACAAAACAAAGATATATTCACGTATTCAAAACTGAAAGAATTGATGGATGAATCAATCTAGCTATGAATTTTTTGTTTTAACTTATATATATATATATATTTAAAATAAAAAATAATTAAGTACAATTATATATATATAAATAAGTAATATTATTGTTACATATTAATATCATTTATAGTTAATTAGTTATACTCATGGTTGGCAATTAGTAACAATATGTATATATTGAAAAAAGTAATAATGTGTTATTGTAGAGGGTAGGGTCTGGGGTGGGTACCCCTATGCCTGTACCCGTATTCGTAGATTTAAACGGCTAAATCCCGAGGCATACCCAGACCCATTCCTTTTTACTCGAAGCCAGACCCAACAAGTAAAATTTGCAGGTCCCCATCGGATATGGATATTTCGATCATCCCTGTATCCTATGAAGCATATATATACATATACATATACATATACATATACATATACAAATACATATACATATACATATACATATACATATACATATACATATACATATACATATACATATACATTATGGAATTATCTAAAATATGCCATTAGGGCACATGTTAGGGAGAATTTAATATATTTTGAAAACTATAAAAGTAGAAAATCAAATCATTTGCACGAGATGATTTGAGTGTTTTTTTTCTCTAAAGACTATATTACCCTATTATTGTTGGAGATTGTGCCCTAGGGCCAATCAATATTATTCGATAAATATGTTGTGAACATATTATTAATTTATGGAAGATAAATTAATGTGTTGTCATATCATTTGCATGTTTACTATGATGACGTCCATGATTAATTATGAGATAATTAATCTAAAATTGTCCCTGGTCGATTATTTTTGTGGGAGCAAAAATGAACTAAGACCAGCATGACCTCGGTGCATGAGATGCACGCACTAGATGCTGGNATTTTGAGGATTTGGGACTAAAATGAATGAAGATGATAAAGATCATAAACTTTTTTTAATAACTTTCTAGTCCTTAGGATGAAATTCTAAGAAATAGGGATTCAAACGCAAAAAAATTAATAGTTAGGGTCTTAAAATAGTATTTTAACTAAAGACCTTGAGATTGTTAGGCAAATTATCACGTGCACCGTTAGTTTTTTGACGGTCAAAACCACCTAGACCCTATTTTGCAAACGGAGTTAATCTCAGGCCTCAATTTGAAACTTTTCAAACCACATGTACCCTATCTGAAACAGGGCCAAACCACAGGATCCTATTTTGTAATTTACCCTAATAAAAAAGAACTCATAAGTCATAATTCATAACTGATAACTAACAAAACCAAGTTAAAATTAATTATCTTCTAGTCCTATTCATCTAGATTAACATCACTACCATCACTAGTATCATCATTGTCTTCATCTAACATGACTATTCCATCATCTTCTTCTTCTTCATTACCCCCTTCATCATCTCGAATGTTTTGTTCACTAGTATCTTGAATTTGAATGCCGATTTCTTTTTAAATCATATTAGCTTCTGACTCTGAAATTATGCTATACTGTTACTGCTTTAGTGTTCTAACTTTATTTTGTAATCAACCCTGTTTTTTTAACATTGCAGCATTTGTTTTACTATACTCTTCCGAATCATTGGAATTGTTTGATTCGCGATTCCAGTGCGAATCGTAGGATTCCAATGAGTATCGCATCGATTCAGGGCATCAAAGGATTAATTCAATGATACATATCGTTTTGATGCCAAGTCGAATCGAATCGAATCGTAGGATTCGAATCGCGAATCGTAGGATACTAATAACTATGATTTTACAAAACGGCGTTCATAACTGAGATGGGCACATACTGCTACACAGTGATGCCTTTCGGATTGAAGAATGCGGGCGCCACCTACCAAAGGATGATGGATCTCTTCTTCAGAGATTACATTGGAAAAAATCTGGAAGTCTACGTCGATGACATGGTGGTAAAGACCAAGGAAGTGTTGGGAAATCACAGAGGGAGCGCAGCGGAAGAAAATTAAAAATTTTTGGGACTAAAACGCAAATAAAACTAAAAGCTAACTCTGTGATTCCTTCCAGGATCCACTAACTATGTTTATACTAAGTAAGAAAGGATGTTTACCTAGTTTTGATCGGTGACTTATCGTATTCGCGAATTTGAGAAGTCCACAGAGTGTCCTTCCTCTACCAGTAATCCACACGAGCAGTTTGGCAGATGCCTAGGTGCTAGCCTCCTTCACTTCTTCCCAAGTGAAAAACAGGAACTATATCTATGATTCTTGAATAATCAAGAAGTGTTCTTGATTATCAAGATTGATTGGGCTTAGGCGATTTTTACTCTCTATAGAGCTCTAGGCGAAATTCTTGGTCTGACCAAGAATTGATCTGTGTTGTGAGTTATCTCTGAGATAGGCGCCTAGTGCCTCTATTTATAGTGTTCTCATTCCTAGTTTTAGGGAATCCTAATCCAATTAGGATATCTCTAAGATATTGGATATCTTTTAGATATCTCAAAATATCTTTTGATTTATAATATTAAACTTAATATTATAATTCAAAATTAAAGGCCCAATTCGAATTTGACTATCCAAGATCAAATCTTGAGATCAAATCTTAATTTGCTCAAATCCTATTGGTTGGAATGAGTCATGAGATTTTGATTTTATAATTTAAATATTACTTTAATAATTAAATATAAAAATCGACTTTAGCCTAGACCCAAACTCTAAAATGCAAGATCAAATCTTCCATCCCAAGAAAGGGGTAGGCGAAATTCTCATGGAGTTTTTGGAGGAATTTTATAACAACCCAAACTCCTTAGGTAGTTATAACTAATTCCTAACAATTTTGAATAAAAGAATTACCTTAATATCTTTTAATTCAAATCCTATATCTTTTCCAAAAGATATTTATCTTATCTTTATTTAATTAATAAAAACAATTTCTATTAATAAAAACAAAGATAATGAGGCGCCACCCTCATCCTTTTATTTCCCAATTTTAGTGAATTTAATAAATCAATAATTCCCTAATTTTTAGGAAACTTATTTAATTTATTTATTCACTAATATTTTAATTGTAAAACTATTTAACAATTAATTTAAATTTAAATTTGTCCAACAAATTTAAAACCTCAATCATAGATATTTATTTAAGACAAGATTTAATGTCCTAAGACATTTAACTATGTCCTAAATTGTGTCACCTAAGTGACTCACGAATTAACCCTAATTCGTGTCCCAAAAATTAGCATCTTGATCCTGCTCATGTGTGACCCAGCAGGCCTCACGTGAAGTTGGCAGCAAATCATCTTTATGATTCACAAGTTGTGAGCGGACTCTAGCAAGCCATCACAACTACCCAAAACACGGGAGTTATCGCTTTAACGTTTTAACGATTTAACCTAAATACCACCTTGTCATAATTCCTATTGTCTCACGATATTTTGGTCATGGATCAGGCACGGGAATGTCATCCAAAATCCAAACCACAACTTTCTCGATTTCCTGAGTTAGTCCCAATTCCCAGCGTGGCCACGCATTTCTTGGACAGACTCATCGAGGGCGCCAGTTAAATATCTCTCATCTTAAATGAGGGACAAAATCCCATCTTGGTCAACCACATTCCTTTGCACGGTAATCAACCAAACCCGTACCTAGCCTGTATGGCTACCCTGCTACGGGTAACGTTGGACTAGGCCAAAGTTTGACAACTACAATGCCGGAATAGTCAAGACCTCAGGTCTAAGGCTATCGTGACAGGTGTACAGGAGAGGCTCGCTTATGACTAAACCCATGCAGGACTCTCCGGGTCGGTCCAGCAATTTGTAACCCTTACAAAATTGCACCATGACTCTCGAGAAGCATCTAGTGCATGTATCTCTATACACCGAGGTCATGCTGGTCTTAGTTCATTTACGTTCCCACGTGAATGATCGACCAGGGACAGTTTTAGATTAATTATCTTATTAATCAATCAAGGACGCTATCATAGTAAACACGCTAATAATATGATAACAACATAATTTATCTCTATAAATTAATCAAAAATATACATATGTTCAAATAACACATAAATAAATGATTGGCCCTAGGGCACAATCTCCATCAGGAAGGGGGTAAACACACTGAGGATTTGAAGGAGATCTTCAATCAACTACGCAAGTACCAGATGAAGCTGAACCCCTCAAAGTGCGCCTTCGGAGTAAACGAAGGAAAATTCCTCGGGTTCATGCTCACCAATAGAGGATTCGAAGCTAACTCGGACCAGTGCAGAGCTATCCTGGAGATGAACTCTCCAAAGTCAATTAAGGAGGTCCAACGCCTCAACGGCAGGCTAGCGGCACTCCATAGGTTCCTGTCGAGGTAGAAGGCGCCTAGCGCCACCTCAACAATAAAGCTTTACAGCTACTGTCTAGTGTCGAAGTTTTGTTATCATTTCAGTCATGTCTTTAATTCTTGTTTTTAGTTTATTTTGATTATGTTTATGTCTAGTCTTTATTTTATCTTTTCAAGAACGCCCATTTAAATTCCATGTAAGCCGTCTTTTCGACGCATAACTTCTATCAATAAAACGAGCATTACTCATTGATAGTCCTCTTTTACATTCAGGTCTGCTGACAAATGCTTACCTTTCTTTCAAACACTAAAAGCAAACAAAAAATTCGAATGGACCAAGGAGTGCGAGGAAGCCTTTCAAAGGCTAAACACGTATCTGGCATCACCGCCAATTTTGGTAATTCCAGTTAAGGATAAGCCAATTTACGTCTACTTGGCGTCCACGGACGACGCAATCAGTTCGGTGTTGGTACTCGAAGATGGGGAAGAACAAAAACCCATCTACTTCACGAGCAAAACGCTCACGGGAGCCGAGAAAAGGTATCACCGCCTGGAAAAGCTGACATTCTCATTGCTCCACTCAACTAGGAAGTTGAGACACTACTACCAACAATTCCAGATAATCGTCAGAACTGACAGACCCCTCAAGCAAATGATCGAACAACCGGATATCGCAGGAAGAATGTCAATATGGTCCGTGGAAATCTCAGAGTATGGGATCGCCTACGAGCCAAGAAGGGCCATTAAGGGGCAAGCATTGGCGGATTTCATAGCAGAAATGACCGGCCCAGACGACGCCCAAAATTGGACATGGAGCGTGCACATCGATGGCGCCGCGTCGAACTCACAACGCGGAGCAGGAGTAGTAATACGAGCCCCGGACGGCTCCATCATTGAACAATCAATTGAAATTGAATGTCCCATTACCAACAACCAGGCGGAGTATGAGGCGTTGATCGCTGCCCTAAAGCTGGCAGCCAACATAGGCGCCAAAAGATTAGAAATCTTCGCAGACTCCCAATTGGTGGTACAGCAGATGAATGGGGAATACGAGACCAAAGACTCGACCATGGTCCAGTACGCCGAAAAAGCAAAGAAGATCATAGAAGGATCACGGATAAAGGCCACCTTTAATCACATCCCACGAAGCGAGAACGTCCGAGCCGAAGAGCACGCCAAGTTGGCATCTAGGCCAAGCAAGGGAGGAAGGAACTCCATCATCAAAACAACCCTCAGGGAGCCCTCGATACTAGAACATGACATTCTTCCCATGGAGGAAGTCGTCGATTGGAGGACGCCGATATTCAACTATCTGGATAAAGGCTCCCTCCCTTCGGACAAAAACGAGGCAAGAAAAATCGCAAGAAGATCTGGCAGATACTTTGTCAGACAAGGAGCATTGTACAGGAAAAACTTCAGTCACCCGGGGGCCAAGTGCATAGCGGGCGAGGAAGTCACCAGAGTATTGACTGAAGTCCACGAAGGCTTGTGCGCAAGCCACCAAGGTCCAATGGCAATGCGAAGAAAAATCCAGAGGGCAGGCTACTACTGGCCCACACTGCTACAAGACGCAGAGGGCGTTGTGCGCTCATGCGAGAAGTGTCAAAAATATGCCAATATGATCCACACACACGCAGCCCCCATGAGCGCCATCACCTCCCCTTGGCCGTTTGACTTATGGGGAATTGACATTGCAGGACCATTCCCAACAGCGGCCTATCAGAGAAAGTTTCTCATAGTCGTCGTTGACTACTTTACGAAGTGGGTAGAAGCCAAAGCGGTGGCGTCCATAACCTCGGAAGCCATGGAGAAGTTCCTATGGCAGAACGTCATTACCAGGTTTGGAGTCCCAAACACACTAATATCTGACAATGGCGCCCAATTCACGAGCAGGAAGTTCCAGGATTTTTGCAAGGCTTGGAAAATTCATCATAAAACCACTTCGGTAGAACACCCAGCCACGAACGGCCAGGTTGAGTTAGCCAACAGGATCATCATACAAGGAATTAAGAAAAGACTAGAGTCAGCTAAGGGAAGATGGGTTGATGAGCTCCCCTCAGTCCTATGGTCATACAGGACCACAGAACAAACTGCTACAAGGGAAACACCTTTCGCCTTGGCATACGGACATGAAGCAGTCATACCCGCCGAAGTGAACGTCCCGACTGAGAGGATAATCAACTATCCAAATACCAATGATGATTGATTATTTAAGAACCATTCTTATGGATCAAATAAGGGGTGTTTGTTGGGCGGTTTGGACGCTTATGAACAAAATTTTTAACTAAACCGCTCACTTCGGTTTGAAGTGATTCTTAACCAAGCGGTTAAAAATAATTTCCTTAACCAAACCAAATCAAACCAATAAATAGGCGATTTGGGTGGTCGGTTTCAGTGGTTAAAAAGTTTATTTTTTGTTTTTATTAATTAATTATAAAATTAGGAAGAAAAAAATCGTAGTTAGGAGTATTAAGTCAAATTTATAGAATAGATAAAAAATGACAAACAATATTAGAAATTTGAGAAGATAAAATTGTAGAGACTATAAATAATAGTTAGTTTCATTGACCGAGGTGACAAATTTTTACGATTCAATAAGAACATAATTAAATGAATGGTAAAATTAAACGATTATTAAAAGTTTAATATTTTTTTTATTAAATATAATTACATATAACACAATAAAAGTAAAAAAAAACTATATATAAAAACTAGCGGTTCAATTCGGTTAATTATATGTCTAAATTGTTAACTGAACCAAACCATTCGATATTGATGCATTTTTAACCAAACCAAACAGCTCATTGGTTGGTTTGGTTCCATTTTTGCTTCGATTCAGTTCCTTTAGTTTGGTCAAATCGATTTGGTTCGTTTTTTAACACCCCTAGATCAAATAGTAAGTTTTCTCCTGGCTTGTAGAAGAATAAAGGAAACCTGACCTGATTGTGAATTGTAGGGAATGGGATTCTCTTTTTAGTTCTGTTCGTCACAACTCTTTTTCCATGTCAATAAAAAAAAATCGGCAAAAGACTTGTCGGTGCCCCTAACGTTTGGGATTAGTTTCAGTTATGCCCCAAACATTTTACATTGTTGTCATACCCTAACCTCTAACTATTAATTAGATTAATGGAAAAAGATGATGTGTCAATTTTTTTTGTCAAAGTACTATTTTGGTCCTTCAAATTTGCTCAAAGTTCCATTTTGGTCTCTCAGCTCAAAATCCTATTTTATAATAAGATCAAAATGTAAGAAAAGAGAAACAAATAGACAATTTTAATAGATTTCACATAAAAAAATAAAAAATAAACAATTAAAACCATCATCATCTTTTTCGCATGGATCATCATCTTCACAACTACCACCACCACCACCGTCGCCGCCGAACTTTTTCGGCGAGGTTCGTCTTCTCTGGCAAACTTTCCGGCGAGATACACGGTGGTTTCAACGACTCCGAGTACTCCTAGTCCAAAGTTTTTTTTACCTACTGAGTTCAATGACGACCTTCATTTTATGAAAAAATAACTGAAAATATTATTTTTTCGCAAAATGACTAGTTAAACTATAACTAAAATTACATAGTCGTCGAAAACTTACACAATCGCCGAAAATCATATTTCCGGTCATTTTTTCGCAAAATGGAAGTCGTCAATGAACTCAGGAGGTCAAAACACCTTAGATTAGGAGTTTTCGTAGTTGTCAAGGCTGCCGTATATCTCGCCGGAAAGTTCGTCGAAGAAGACGAACCTCACAGGAAAAGCTCGGCGGCGGTGGTGGTAGTGGTGAAGATGATGATGAATGAAGAAGATAATGATGATGATCCATGCGAAGATGATGATGGTTTTGGTTATTTATTTTTTATTTTTAATGTGAAATTTATTAAAATTGTCTATTTGTTTCTTTTTTCTTACATTTTGATCCTATTATATAAGAGGACTTTGAGCCGAGGGACCAAAACGAAACTTTGAGCAAATCTGAGACATCAAAAAAAGATTTTAGCAAAAAAAAATTAACACAACCATTAGCCCAATCTAATTAATAGAGTTAGAGATTAAGGTATAATTAATAACATTATAAAACGTTAAGGGCATAACTGATACAAAACAGTATAACTCAAACTGACTTCAAAAATTAAAGGCACCGTCAAGTCTATTGCCAACAAAAAAATCTCTTGGTGCACGAAGGAAAGAAAAGAGAAAAGCGCAAAAGTAGAGAAGCCAAAGAAATAAAAGGAGAAAATATCTACAACATCAAATCAGATAATAAAAGACAAAAAAAAGGAAGGAGGAAATATCTCTGTATTCCGTGCATTATTCCATTGTGTAATAGATACTCACGCTAAGAGTAAGAACCTCCCTCTATAGTCTCTACTCTTCAATCTCAATCATCTTATCTCTATTCTCAGAACAAAGAGAAATCGAAAAAATGCCTTTTACTTCTTCACTTTCTTCTTCTTCTTCGTACCTTCTTCCTCCTCTTCGTTACTCTTCATCTTCTTCTCCTATCATCACTACTCCTAGAACGCTTCGGATTTTGCGCAATCCTTCTTCGTCTGTGTGTTGCAGGGCAGTTTCTTCTTCTTCTTCGGTCAGGGATTTCGACCTGTACGATCTTCTTGGCATCGATAGCTCCTGCGATCACAAGCGGATTAAAGAGGCGTATCGCTCTCTTCAGAAACGCTGTCATCCTGATATTGCCGGTCCCGAAGGCCATGATATGGCCATCATTCTCAATGAAGCTTATGCCATTCTTTCTGACCCTAATTTGCGTTTCGCCTATGACAAGGTTTTTTCTCCTTCTCCTTCTCCTTCTCAGCTTCTTTTCTTGTTTTTTATTTTCCTCATTTGCCATCAAATTACAAAATTCAGAGAACGGAGATGCAGTTTGAATGTTTGATGCAGTGTTATACTAAAACAAAACCTACTCTTTGGTGCACCGTGTGAACTAATCAATTCTTAAATAATCAAAAAATTATCAATTATTTGGTCTCTGAATTTGAACTTATTTTTTGTTAGAAAATTCTAGTGAAGTTAATTCAAAAGTTATTTTAGTTGGTTGCTTTGCTTACTGTGAAAGAATATGGCGCAGGAGCAAACAAAGGTTGCAGAATTTAAGGGTTTCACTGGTAGACCTATATACTCAGTTTGGTTTGGGTCAGATAGTGAGCAGCGAGCAATATTTGTTGATGAAATCAAATGCGTTGGCTGCTTAAAATGTGCTTTATTAGCTGAGAAGACTTTTGCTATCGAATCAGTTTATGGTAGAGCAAGAGTGGTTGGTCAGTGGGCTGACTCTGAACATAAAATCCAAGAGGCCATTGATTCTTGTCCTGTCAATTGCATTTCGTAAGTTTATATTACCATTCTTTGTAGTCTGAATATGTTAGTATGTTAAGTTTGCTTCCTTTGTTTCTCATGGATCACTGATATTGGGAAGATGAAAAACTCCCCAAATGCCTGTGAGTTTGAGTTAACAGATGGTTACATAAGCGGACTGTTAAAATATGCATTATTTTAAGAAAGATACATACATGGTCATGGTTTTGGAATTTGCCTAGGCATAGAAAATCAATCACAATATTATTTGGCAAAAGCACCATTTTCGTCCCAAACTTTTCATCAATTTTCACTTTCGGCCCCAATATTTGTTGTTGATTGCCTTATTTGTGTGATTTCCATTATTATTTTGTTTCCAAAGTTTTATATTTTATTCGATTTTATCCTTTGTTCTTACTTTAACCAAATATTAACCACAAAGTCTACGTGATTAATGACATATAATGTAAAATTGATAGACAAAGACACTCAACTGAAATGAGAAACTTTGAAAACAAAATTGATGGCAAACAAACATTGGGGACGAAATTAAAAATTGATGTAAAGTTTGGGGGCGAAAATGATGTTTTTGCTGTACTTATTTGAATCTGATGGATCATCACTTTTGGTGGCTTGTAAAAAAACTTAGGGTTGTTGAAAGGTCCAATCTAGCAGCTCTGGAGTTCTTGATGTCCAAGCAGCCACGAGGCAATGTAAGGGTAGGTGCAGGTAATACAGCCGGTGTTCGTGTCTCTAACATATTTGTAGATGTGGAGAAATTCCAAACCAGATTCCAGCAAGCAATGGAAAAAGCTTCTATGAAATCTCCTCAGGTTAGTTTAACTTGTAATAAATAATGATTGAGAAAGGATCCTCTGAAGTGGTAAAGTGGGAGAGATAGGGAAAAAAAAACTTTATATATAAAATAGTCAAGTGTATCGGATCTATTCTAGATCTTTTTCTTTCTCTCTTTTTATCTTTCTCTTACATGGCCAAACTTCACCACTTAACCACTTAAGAGGAACTTCTCTCGTAATGAATTGACCATAGTAAACTATCTTAGAGTCAGAATTCAATAGTTGTTCCTTCTCATTCAGGTAACAGATCCCCAAAGTGAAGCAAGAATGTCAGCAGTTCAGGCAATAAGATCAATTTCCAACTGGTTATATTGGCAATCTCCTATTGCAAGTGGTGTTGGGGCTTCATCAAGACCTGGCAAAAGCCTAATACACATTGCACACAGATTATTACCTGAACCAAACATCAACAAGCTCCGTGATGCAGCTGCAAGAAAACAATTAAGAGAGAGCAAAAGAACCACCAATCATCAAAAGCCACTGAATTCCAAGAATACCGATGAGTATTGGGCTCCATCTACTCATGCTCTTCCATCTTCAATTGAGAATAATACTAACACTCAAAAATCAGCTTCTTCAAAGCCTTCATCATCCACTAAGCTGGGACATGTAGAAGAAGAAGAAGCAACTGAAATGGAGTATGATTATTCAACATATGATGAGAATCAAAACAACCACCCAATTAGATGGGGATTTCCAATGGTCACAGCATTGATTGCTGTGGCTACAGTAAGATTACATGGGGGAGGGTCAGTTCATGAGTTAAGTCAACATGCTGGAGGCTCTCTGGCACTAGATATTGTGAACAGCCCTTGGTCACAGAGTATTCTGGCTGCAGCTACGTGGTATATGATTGGACTGGCAATTGTAGATCTTGTGGCCATTATTGGGAGGAAGAAATAGATGAAGAGAAGTACATTATAATAGATCAAGGAATGGGAGTTTGATGGTATAGGTAGAGATCATAGATACTTGTATTCAGCATGAAAGTATATAAGTAACATAGAAAACATAGCAGGTGGTGTATTATCAAAATTATGTAACATAAACAAATATATATATGTATAAATTATGTGTAAATCATGTGGTATATTGTCCCATAATCCAAGATATTTATTGACGGACAGTTTTCTTTTACGGCCTTTCTCTGTGATGGAAAAATCATGGAGAAGAACGTATTGACATTGAGGAAAAGAAATAGTTAACTAGCCAGCCCAACTTAACAATGACAAGCTGGTTGCTGATTGTGAAATTCATCGCTTGCCAATGATTCTGGGTACTGTTCAATGTAATTTTCCAGTTTTCACTTTAATGAAGGTCTAAATGCATATGCCCTACATGATTCAACTTGACTTGACTTTATTTTTAACTGGACAATAAAAATTACTTTAAAACAAGTAATGAAATTTTGTTACTCCAAACAAAAATATAAAATCCCCAAAGAAGGCTGGTTGGCACATTCAGTTACCTGAGTTGTACATTCTTTTCTTTTCTTTTTTTTTTGGTTCACTTTCTATTTCCTTTTGTCTTGTTAGTTGATATACAAGACATATTCAAAAGCATTCCTCAGCAAATACGGATCATATTCAATATTCACACCTAATGCGTCCCATATAATATATCATTCAAGATTTTTCGAATTCAACGGAAGCCAAGCAGAGAAGTGACGAACAATACAAAAGGAGGACGCTAACAAATTTTGCTATGCAGGATTAGCAAAATAAACATCCTAAATTCTTTTTTTCTTCAAAAAAAAAAAAGAGACTCTCCTAGCTCCATGCACCAACCACCTTTGAGAAAATTAAGCAACCAGAGCATCTGTTTTCATCTTATTCCTGAGTTTGATGTTTTATTGTCACAAAAAGAAGAAAAAAAAACAAAAACTTTAATAACAGACACTGTTGATGGGGGAAGAGAAAGTCCAATGGTGATTTTTGGTGCCTGGAGATCTACAATTCTCAAATATTTACAATATTCAAAATTACGTGTTTATTTATCTAACCCTATGTTTTATGGAACCGGATCCCCTGCCGAACGGCAAGGCGTGCCGTTCGGCGGGGACCAATCACAAGAAGCCATGTGTGCAGTGGCGCACACGTGGCACCTTGTAATTAGTCCTCCCCAAACGACAAGGCGTGCCGTTCAACAGAGGATCCATAGGCTACATTTATGTTCTTTAGGAACAAGCAACCAAAGCATAAAAGAAGCTGTTTTCAGAAGTTTTAAGTTTTAATTTCGCAGAAATTAAAAAAGAACTTACTTTTATTATAGAAACACTTTTGACGGGGGGAGAGATAAGTCCTAACAGTTAGGCACTAATGAGACTGGAAGCTCCAACTTCAATATAATACAATATTGGCAGACCATGCATTGTTATAAGGCAACCAAATATGACTTGTTCTTCTTACATTGTTGTGTAGAGACGCATTAGATCTCAATGACTTTCAAGACAAGATATGGAAGCAACACTTGACTCAATAGGGAGGGCTTAGTAGCGATACTTGGTGGAGTAATCTTTGGGCGCAATCACCAATCCACGTCCCTTCCTTGCTCCTCTGTAGACTGTCTCAATGATGTCAATGAACTCTTGCTTGTCCTTAAGAGCCCAGTTAATTTTGTTGTTGTTTCCCGTGCCAAGATCAATCATAATGTGCTTGTTCCTAAAGAAGAACATAACCGTTGACGGGTCGTACAGCTCGTACATGGTGTTGAAATCAGGCACCTCCGTGATGTCGACAAGGTAAATCACAGCGAAATTCTTTATTGTCTCAGCAACTGATGCCAGCACCTCATCCATCTAAAGCTTGCAAGAAAAATGTTACAAAACCATATTACATTCCAGATGTAGCATATATTCACGAAAATCAATGTAAATCCATAGCTCAGTCAAATAATCTGCTTAAACACATCCAACCACATTTAGAGCTCTAATTGAAAGTAGAAATAGGGACTTTATTAGAAGCCTATATCTACTGAAGTAAATGAAGAGTTCAGAAGTGAATGGTTTTTCAAGTCAAAGATTTAACCTCCATGAATCAGAAGCCAGTGCAGTTGCAACTTACAAGTAGGATAAAAGACATTGATGTCATGATATTTCACCATTTTTGATACATGGTCAATCAGTTAGTCTTGGTCATGTAGTTGGTGAGTTAACTAACTGATCTCAGAATGCTGCTCTGTGAAAGCGAGGGACAATTGCAGCTAATGTGCTTTAGTGCACTTTCATTTTTGTGGCAGTGTGTGTAGTATGGGTGGGAGGTTATCACACACAATGACCAATCCTGAGATACCACTTTTTCCATATATGGCTGAATATCCACTACCCAAATCATGGGGGTTAGGGCTGAGGGCCGGGACACTGTGAGGTGAGTAGTTTATCTGTGGCAGAAGTCCTAAAGAGTAACAGAGGTGTGCAAAAGGCAGAGTCAAGCTAAGATTTTGGCTGTTTTGGAAAGAAAAGCTTTCACATGGAAATCAAGCTAATAAGGCATGGGATGGAATGGTAAATCTCGGACGGAGGAGGAATTAGTTCACTAGATCAATCATGAGACTTAATATGTATGGAAGACAGGGTTAGGGTTCTCTCTCAAGCAAATTCTTGTTCCTATTGAAGAATTTCAGAGGCTTATTTTAGCTAATTCTGTTAAGAGATTGATACCCAAAAATGTAAGGAATGGAATGGCGGCTAAATTTATAGATTAGAAAAAAATTGCAGTAAGAGAGTAAAGTCACTATTGTTGTATTTCAGAATATTGAGACTCAAGTTAAGGTCTCTCTTACTCAAACAGAATTTAGTGCAAGTTTCTCTGTTCTTTATTTGTTAAATTTATTTTGTTTTCTACAGCACTAAGTCAATAACACAGAACCCAGGCTAGCTTACACTTTCTGATCAATGATATTTAAAACCAACACAATAGAAAATGTTGAAATCGAACTATGATTGATGCAGGTAGTGGTTATTAGTTATTGGTTATTGGAGTGATGAATTTTTTAAATTCCATAAAATGTTAGGGAGAGAAAGGTGAAGATATTAAATGTTTATAAGCCAAAGAAAACGTAAAAGTATATTGGCTATCAAAAACTCAAGAAGTGTACCACCACATAGTAGGATGGCGAGGAAGATAATAGCCTCGACTCTCATCTTAATTATTAATATGTTTTGCCACAAAAATATATTTAAAAATATAATGATAGAAATTAATACAATAGACTCCAATATCTTGTTCATACTTTTAAGATTTATTGTCAAATATGTTCCCAAAGTTTGAATCTACTATAAAATATATCCCAGAAGTTTGGGTTCATCGTCAAATATTCTAAAATATATTCATATGGAGTCAGTAAATCATTTAGCAGAGTAAGCGCAAGGTATAAAAATGACTAAAATATAAAACTTTTGGAATGTAATTGACAGCAAACAAATTTCGGGGGAGAAAAACAGGTGTTTTTTTCCTTTAATATTTTTTGCAACCTAAAAGACTGGCAATCCTAACACCTGCAATTCCAGCAGTTGCAGTAAATACAACACGCAATTTGCAACCTAGGTACCAAGTGAGCTGATAATTAACTATAGGCATTATATTACTCCGATTAGGCACAAATACATCAAACATAAAATATACAACTTGCAGAACTCATTCTAAATGAAGTTGGTAATTTTCAAAACAAAGAAAAAAAATGATAACTTGCCCCAATCACTTCATGGCGAAGAAAAGGTCGTCGATTTGCAGTTAAAACTTAAAAGCACTCAAATACGCAATCATCTTCAAACAACTATAAAACGGGATTAAATTAAAATCACAGATGTTTGATTTAGGGTTTACAATAAGATGGTTGAATTCGATAAAGAGGTTGTTGAATTGGGGTAAGGAAATAGTAATACCTGCATGCAAGTCTCGTCCCAGTCGTGACCGAATCGGATGACAACGAGGCGTTCCTCCTCGGCAAGGATGGCCTGATCTACGGCCCATCCAGAATGAAGGTGAGGCAGCAAGTACGACATCTCTCTCCGACTCAAACCCTAATTCTCCTCTCTTTCCAACTAATTCAGAATATCTTCTGTGAGAGAAAGATCAGACTCGCGAGATGCCACAAAACTTGTATTATAATTTCTACCCAAAAGAAAATACTTGTATAGTTGTATTATGCTTGCGGAATGCGGATTCTGGATGGTCCGACCTGTTTTACTTACCTGAACCCATTAACACTTTCACATACTTGACGGATCTTCCTTTGAAAAAGATATCCCTCAAAATTCATCCATATAAATTAAGAGTCTTTTTAACATGTGTCTTTAGGGCACATGTTAAGGTTTCTGGTCGAGTGAGTTTTCAAACATTAAAAATTATCTTTTAAATAAATTTTCGTAGATTTCAAGAGATGAGATACTCTATTAACTAATAAAAAAGAACCTTAAAATGTGCCGGCACATATTAGATAAATCCATAAAATAAAGTGAACTTTTTATCTCATAATTTTTGTTGAGTCTCATATTTTTAATTCATTAAAATTATCAAAATCACCATAGTCTCCAAAATGCAACTTTAAAGTGTTGTGCATGATATTAAACTTTAAAATATCTTTTTGGCTTTTTCTAAATTCAAATCAATGCAGTAGAATTTATTTTTATCATCGAACTCATCCAAACCATTAATTTCATGAAAACTTGGTCAAAAATCTCAATTAAACTTTTACCTAAAATTTCTATCGGGTCTCAAAACTGGTGAATATAACCAAGCTAAACTCTCATTAATATGATCCATTAATCTTATTGTAATCATTAAATTCAAGAAATATGAAGGATTTGGCAAAAACTCCAACATCAAGTGAGCCCTAAATTTTTATCGGGTCCAAAATTCATGAGAATGGAACATAAACTTGATGTCAGAGTTTTAAATCATTAAGAGTGTCAAAAACCATCACAAACTAGAAGAGATTTCAAAGTTTAAGTCATAGAATTAGCCCCTACACACAAAATCGAACTAAGGAAGATGAGGAGTGAAAAATGGACCAAATCAAACAAATGGGGGAGGAGCATAGCGGTTTGAGCTGCTACCACTGGCGGCGACGTGTCTGGTGGCGACAGAGATGACGTTAGATGGTTTGTACTTCATTACTTGGAAATAGCAATGATGAGTTCAATTATTTCTTTCTTATATTCACGTGGATACATTTTTTTTTTGCAGGATTTCAAAGATAAATGTATTGGGGGAGTAATACCTTCCGATAATAGAATTATTTCGGACAATGTTGTACTTTTTGGTTCTCATGTACTTAATTATGCAATTGTTTATGCAGTTCTCGAGGAATTCTTTTCAAAAAGATTAGATTATTAAGAGTATACATACAACTTGGTGCTTAAAATATATGAATTGACAACCCATTTCTTGAAATTCTAGTTTACATATTTTAGTTCTTGAAAGTCTTGGAAGCAATATAATTTAGTCCCTAAAGCTTATTTTTTTAAGTCTACCTTGTAGGGATAAAATAACTAAATTGTATTGGTTCCATAACTTATTAAAGAGTGTAAGCTAGAGTTTCAAAGATTGAATATTTAACTTGTGTATGTTTGAGAAACCAAGTTATAAATTATATGTTTACTCTATAATTAAATAATTACACATACATCACTCATGTCATGGCACATTGTTGTGAGAAAACAAGTTCAAATGAAATATTTCATAGAGATAAAAATTGAAATGAAATATGTATCAGTGCCTTGTTGCAAGAGTTATTTGGTTTATATAGAAGTAGTAGTTTTATGGAATAGGGGGATAGAGGAGGATAGCTTGTTGATCTCTCCCATTTGCACTTGGTTTCTTTCCATCAATGAAAATTATCTGATTGAATTATCATCAAATTAAATTAGGCAAAAATATTAATTTTGTCCTCAAACCTTACATTAACTGTCAGTTTTGTTTTTAATTTTTTTTTTACGGTCAATTTTGTCTTTAATGTTTTATATTTGGGTCAGTTTTATTTTTTGTTTTTACTTTAGTCAAATATTAACGATAATATCTTCTTAGTTAATGATATGTAATGTAAAATTGATAGAAAAATAAACTCAAATCTTAACTTAAATTGAAAACTATGATGCAGTTTGTCGTTAATTTATTGAAAGAAATTAATCAAAAGATAAAATTTATAATAAGATGGTTGAAAGATAAAGTGGTTGAATTCGGGTAAGGAAATAATACCTGCATGCAAGTCTGGTCCCAATCGTGACCGAATCGGATGACAACGAGGCGTTCCTCTTCGGCAAGGATGGCCTGATCTATGACCCATCCAGAATGAAGGTGAGGCAGCAAGTACGACATCTCTCTCTCTCTAGAGAGAATTGCTCCGACTCAAACCCTAATTCTCCTCTCTTTGCAACTAATTCAAAATATCTATGGTGAGAGAAGACGCCACAAAACTTGTATCATAATTTGTACCCAAAAGAAAAGACTTGTATAGTTGTATTATTATTGCGGATTATGGATTGTCCGACCTTTTTGACCTAAACCCATTCACACTTTCACAGAGTTGACGGATCTTCCTTTAAAAAGGATATCTAGGATACTCGTAAAAAATTTGGCGAAAAAAAGAGTACCCCTCAAAATTCATCCATATAAAATAAAGTGTATTTTTTATCACATAACTTTTGTTCAGTCTCATATTTTTAATTCATCAAAACTATCAAAATCACCATAGGGACCAAAATGCAACTTTAAAGTGTTGTGCATGATAACCAAACTTTAAAATACATTTTTCTAAATTCAAATCAATGCAGTAGAATTTATTTTTATCATCCATTGAACTCATCCAAACCATTAATTTCATGAAAACTTGGTCAAAAACCCCAATTAAACTTTTATCTAAAATTTCTATCGGGTCTCAAAACTTGTGAAAGTATAATCAAGCTAAACTCTCAATAATATGATCCATTAGTCTTATTTAAATCATTAAATTCAAGAAATATGAAGGATTTGGCGAAAACTCCAACATCAAGTGAGCCCTAAATTCTTATCGGGTCCAAAATTCATGAGGATGGAACATAAACTTGACATTAGTTTTAGATCATTAAAAGTATCACAAACCATCACAAACTAGAAGAGATTTCAAAGTTTAAGCTAAAGAATCATCCCCTACACACAAAATCGAACTAATAAAATAAGAAAAAGGAGGGAGGTCGTGTTGATCTTCTATGATCAGGTGGGGTCATTTTGTAATTTTAGTAAATTAGGGGAGCAAATATTCTATTAAATTGCAGTACCTCAAGAACTGGAAGAAATACCCAAAATCATTGGATTCTTTCAAAACAGTCCCTAAAACATAAAATTTTAGAAATAGAATTTTTATACAAAATCTATATCGTTAGCTTCGTTGCATGGACTAAATATGTAATTTGTTTTTCAAAATTTTATCTCTAACCTATTTTAGTTTTTTCTCGAAAGTGTCATTTGTCAGGTCCAAAGAGAAACCCAGATGAAATTTTAAACTTCGTTTGCTCCCAAATTTCTACCACAAGCTTAATAAAATATGAGGATTTAAAGTATGACAATTAAAATTCTAAGTTGAGAATACTAATTCCCTAAAATTCCAATCTAAAAACTCACAATATAGGCTTAAAACTAGCCCAAAGCTCTATCTAAAATACTAAGGCCTTCTAATACTACCTTAGTCTCTCCCAAATCTCCATTCTACATCCCATACCTCACAAAATTATTGGATATTGGGTGAATAGTAAATGCGGATATTGTTTTAACTATCTGATATTCATTCGAAATAAAAATATATATTCAAGGCCAAAGTCCTATTTTGGCCCCTCAATTATGCTCAATGTTCCAAATTGGTCCCTCAATTATTTTTCATTCCATATTGGTTCCTCAGTTTTCTAAAACTTGGCATAGTTGGTCCCTCAAACGTTTTCCATCTATTTTTCAGCTTTAAAAAAAAGACAAAATTGATTTTTAACTCCTAAAAGTTTTAATTTTTGCATTAAGGACCTTTTTCTCTATAATAGAACCAAAATGTAAGAAAGAAGAAATAACTAGGGGGTTTTAGTTGATTTAGCACATTTTTCTTCCTCTCTCTCTCCTTCCTCTCTCTCTCTCTCTAAACATGTCTAGCGTTGATCCTGAGCATCGAGAAGAGGATGAAGCCCCCGCCGGCGACGATGAGGATACCAGAGCTCAAGTTGGTCCAATCGTCAAGCTTGAGGAAGTAGTCGTCACTATTGGCGAAGAAGACGAAGATCCTATTCTCGATCTGTATGGCATTTTTGGTCTTTTCGTTTTTTTGGTTCTTAGGGTTTGATTTGTTTCGTTATTGAAATTGGATGATTTATCGGTTAACTACAGTAAATCTAAGCTTTGTCGATTCGACAAGGATGGGAACCAATGGAAGGAAAGAGGCGCGAGTATCATTGTTGTCAAACTCGAGTTTTAACTCGTAAACTCGTAAACTCGCCGAGTTTACCCCCTAAAATCGTGTAAACTCGGCTCAAACTCGGACCTGAGGTGAACTCGGAGCAAACTCGAGTTTTAACTTGTAAACTCGGTAAACTCGCGAGTTTGCAGTAAACTCGGCGAGTTCACTCCCTTATTTTTTTTTCCGGTTTTTGTCAAATAAAACCAACCCATTCAGCAAAAAAAACCAACCCAAGCATAAAAAAACCGGCCCACACTTAAAATTACCCTAAACCTAATCTATCTTCGACAATTTCCCAAATTTTTCTGCCTCTTGCGACTTGCCTTCAAAATTTTCTCCCTTCTTCGACTTGCTCTGCCTTCTGCAACTCGCCGCGCCGTCGACGCCTTCCGACGACGCCGTCGACGCCTTCCCCTGCTCGTTGCCGCTGGGTATGTGTCAATATAAACCTAATCTATCTTTGTTATTTCATCGGCTTTGAGTTTGTGAATGTATGAATGTATGAATGTGAGTTTGGGTATGTTAATGTGAATATGTTAATGTATGATTTATGAATGGATGAATGTGAGTTTGTGACTAGGGGATGGGTATGTAATATGATTTATGAATGTATTTTGATTTAATTTTACACTTAAAGAAAATGATATATATGTGTAAATTTTATTCT
>QANZ01009424.1:43753-62206 GCA_003254925.1 Chamaecrista fasciculata
TTTTAGGGTTTTTAATACTTTTAAGGACTAAATTGAAATGTTTGGAAGAGTTTTGGGACACTTTACAATTTTATTTTGAGGATTTGGGACTAAAATGAATGAAGATGATGAAAAATGTAATTCCAAGGACTGATTTGCTAGTTTACTCAATTTTTATGTTCAAAAATGTAAATCCAGTCATCATGCCACGGTGGAAAAAAAAATAAGAATGTTCAGTCATCATGCCACGTATTCAAGTCAGACCAAAAAAATGACACATAAGTAAAAAAAATTACCACATGGGCATTGAGTCAAAATTGGGGGCATAATTGAAACGTTAGTTTCACATTGAAGGCACGCCTGAACAAAATGAAACATTAGGGGCATAACTGAAAATCACTGCAAACATTAGGGGCACGAAAGGGTGTTTTGCCATTTTCAAAAATGCAACATAGATTTTTTGTTTTTGGGTGGTTGCTGGTCGTTTCTCTGTTAAGGTTTCGGCCTTTTGTTTGGGCTTAAGCTTCTTGCCTACCAAAAAAGTATCCCAACAGAAAGTTAATTTTGAAATTGGAATCACACTCTCCAATTTTTTAGTATAGCTATAATTTTGTATACATATATATATAATCTTTAATTGTACATATAAATATTATTTCTGCGTTTGAAATTATAAAAATACTATATGTTATTTTAAAATAATAAAAAGTTAATATTACATATTGTATAATAGTATTATATAATTTTGAAATATCAATTATCAAAAAGTCCTAAAATCATCTAATATATTAGAAAATATGCATAAAAAATTATTATTGACTTTAAGTTATAGATAAATTAGCAAAGTTATATCAAACATAGGTACAACAAACATTGAATTAATTTAAGTAATAAATAGTTTGATATGGTTTGAATAAAGTCTTAAATTTGAGATATTGTGAATGTAACTACATTAAAAAAACTCTCACCATAACTAGATGTACAATATGAGTCGGGTTCAAATTAATCAAAACAACGTTCCATTGATCTAGTGGGTAATAAAAAAATATCCAACATAGTTATGAAGATTTGTCTCATGTAATAATAATTACATATTACATATTTAAAATATATTACTATCACTAATCAAATATAGTTATTAAAAGATAAACTAACAATCAAAATAATACCGTATATTTTATTATCTCTAGCAATCTTCATTTTAACTCTCATTAGGATATACAACACAAGATTCAAAAGGACAAATGAAAACTAAAATAGATCATCTATTTTCATTGGAATTTGGATCCCCTGTAATGCACTACAAATGTAGTACTGAGAGAAAGGAACAATTAGAGAAAGAAAATGACAGTAAGACTCATATATTTGAAATTTTGATCTTCCAAAGAGATGTTTAGATGATTTGTCAAGTCTTCTCAAGATTGTTTTAAGATGTCATAAGAATCGTTATTGAATCTTCCTGAGTACTTGGCTAAAAAGTTAAAACAAAAACTTCTTGAGTTAAACTCTCCAAAGGAATATGGACACTTCTACAAAAGAAGATTAGAATCTGAGTTCACAAGTTGTGGGAGAATACCACGATACAATTCACTACAGTCCTACACGATGATGCCGATGCTTCAAAAAGCTAAATTCCTCACCCAGAAAAACCCAGGGAGATATGATTCCCAAATAATCATGCACACAAAGGCACACATCTTGAATCTTATCCCAATAATTGGTGTACAAAAGAACACAGAAGGCATGGAAATTTATTCATAAAACCATAATTATCTGAGGAAACAAATGTTCAGGAAATCAGAAGAAAGTTCAGGAAATTTATTCATAAAACCACAGGGTATAGCATTGTAACAGCGCAAATGTTCAGGAAATCAAGCAAAAAAGAAATCTCTTCTACAGAAACTTTATTGGAGGAAACAAGGTAAACATTGGCATTTAGTATTAACAGCACAACCACAGACTCTTCAGCTAGACCTGTCCCTGATTTTGAATTTGATGCCTGCTGAGAAATCAAAAGAAGAATATTATTCATAAGTTTCGTATATTTTAGCCAATACAATTCTCTCATTATTATTCCATCTTGCTATGGACAATGGACAGAAATTTCCTAGTTTCGACCTGCCATTCTTCACAAGTAGTCAAAAGTATTGTACATAGTAATAGTATAGAGGTATTTTTTGAGAAATAAAAAGGAATCAATACACACTTCTTTAAAATACACTATTTTAAAACAGCAGGTGCATCCTTCAAGGTACATAGTTAAGAGAGAAAAAAATGAATCAATTCCACTTGAAGTGAGATTCAAAAAGAAGCTTAACTTGTGGTGGATAAATTAGCTTATCGGGAGTGACCTATCATGCTCAAAGAATCCTAATTCCCAGATCAAATTTTTCTTTCAAAAAGTTGAGCAAGAGTTAGATTAGCATTTAGAATTATAATGCATAGATTAACAGTTAGCCAGTAGCAAAACATTAGTAAGTTAGTAACGTATACATATACCAGCCCAATGAATCCTTCTTTTCAGATTAAATTCTTCTTAAAAAAATTTCAACAACAGTTAAAATTCCAATATAATTCAAATTCAATCAAGACGGAAGAAAGGTGGACAAATAAGAAATCTTCTAGAGCTAGGATTATACATTAAATGATTTGGATTTAACATGTCAGCAATTTCAACTGCTCAATATGTAATCCTAAGTTTCTCAAGTTTATTCATGGTCTTTTACCTGCCCAATTAGGACACTAGGTGCATTAGTGCATTGGCCACTAGGTGTATATCACAAACATCATAATTCGCTAATGGTTAATATAAGGTTCTCTCTCTAATAAATGACTTGTGAATTGTGGGATATATTGGAGCAATCATTGTGGATGAGTAATGCATAATCATCAGGATCGCTAAACGAAGAATGCATTCTGCCATGCAATTATCAATAACATATTATATAGAGCTATGTAAAGCAATGCTTCCTAACCAATCCCCTAGTCACGAATTTCCTGAAACAAGAAACATCAAGTGAAGGTACCTAATATTAATGCTCACTGCCATGATCATCATGACCCTCCCAAGGATGTCTCCAACCCTAGAAGATACCGAAAAGAATACAATAACATATCAGGAAAACAAAAGTATGGCTGGGGCATACAAAACAAGTGAGACAGAATGATTTCAGGGTTTTACCATTACTACAGGACCATCTTGCTTTGCCCTGTACAACACCCAAAACCTGAAAAATAAATTATGGGGCATGTGATAAATTCATTAGCAGTTAAAAAATTGACTCCATCCGTTTTGCATTACGGGACTCTATGAAAGAAGAATCGAGAAAAATAAAGCATTTCAATTACAACAAACAATGTAACTCCACATCACACCATTTCCTTTTATATCCTCTTCATAAACCAGTGAAATAGGCCCCATAAACTGACAACAACAAATCCGATGAATTATACAAGAAAACAAAATAGATCAACAGATTCATTTCTTGCGTCGTAACGACGGAAAATCTGCAACGATTCATACGAAACTTTTACGACCCTAAGAATCAATACGGTAGAAGGAAGTAGATCTAATGAATAAAATTATAGGGTGAAATATAGAAATGAGGGTTATCACATACCACATAACAGCGCAAAGCCCCTTTCCAGTGACGGTATGCCAGCGCTTTGGGGTATGCACTGTGATACCCTTATAGGTTGTGCCCTCGCCATGGCCTCCCCCCATCTCTCTCGCACGCGCTTCGAACTTCGAAGACAGAGCAAACATTAGAATGCAAAATTGATTTGGATTCAAATCAGTGTCAATGATGACAAATGAGCTCGGCTATGTGCCATCATCTTAACCCAACACATACAACACACTTGATTGAGTACTATGTGCCATCATCAACATATCAACCAATAATAAGGCAAGCAAATACATTCAAATCCAGAGTTCAACTAATTTATCAAATCCACTTGTTTAACAAAGTTTAGGGTCAAATACCATAGCACTTAAAAGAACTCATATAAATCCAAATAAGTATGAACAAAATAACTCATTTACATTTCACACATTACCATTTTGCAAACAAACCCTCAAGCGGGGCTGGGATAAGAAAGCCACTCACCTGGTTCAAAAGGATAGATAACTGCACCTTTTAGCTTTCTGACCAACGATCAGTGTAAGCGAATCTATAAACACATTCACAAACAAGGATTCAATTACATAATTCAAGAATAGACTTTCAAATGACACGAAGACCCATCTCTTCACCAAGCTAAAGATAGACTCTCACAAGACACCCACTTTCTAACACTCATCCTAACCCTTGGTCGCACTCTCCTAAGATCCTAGCACCAAACCAAGAGACTAACAAGAGGTTTGGGTATCAATTTGGGAGCTTTAACAATGTTTGAAACCATATAATCTTGGTGAGTTCAAAATCAAGTTTCACAACCAAATTCATGGCCCAATTCTCACATACTTGCCACTTTGTTTGCTTTCAATAAAGCTTGCATACATAAACTACCACACTTTAAATTCGATATCATTGTTTCAAAACTTTCCGTAATTCCAAAGTATCCTATTTAATTCATCAAAACTATCAAAATCATCCATAAGGACCAAAATGAAACTTTGAAGCTTTGTGCATGATAGTTAAATTTCAAAATACACATTTTAAATTTAAATCAAAACATTATAACTCATTACTGTAGTCCATTGAACTCATCTAATCCCAAAAATTTCAAGAAAACTCAAGGATTTTGTCAAAATCCCAATTAAAGTTTGCTTTACAATTTCATCGGGTCCAAATCTCATAGAAAATGAAACCAAGCATTAAACCAATGATGTAGAATTAATTATTGTCATGAAAATAGTTTATTAAAACTATTAATTTCAAGAAACATGAAGGATTTGGCCAAAAAAACCCCAATTCATGTGAGCCCTAAATTTCTATCGGGTCCATAATGAGTGAAAGTGAGACCAAGCTACGAATCATTGTCTTAGAATGTTAAGAACATCATAAACAAACAATAAATGACAGCAGACCAGCAACGCAAATAGCAAAAATCGAATTTCAAGGTGGAGGAAAACAAACGAGAGAAAAAGAGAGAAATAACGCACCACGAAGAAGGTTTGGAAGGAGATGACGACGGTCAAGGGTGTTGCTCGCCGGCGAAGGGCTCCCAACGGCGGTAGACGGCGGTAGACGGTGATGGCAGCAGAGATCGAGATCGAGGAGGAATCGAGGAAGGAAGCAGCAACTTAGGAATGAAAAATGAGAGGAAGAGATTCGTGAGGGCAATTTTATGATGTAGGCGCTGATTTGCAAATTCATAAAGTTGGGGAGGCTGAAAGTAATTTCTGAAGTTTAAAATTCAGAATTTCTTACATTTTAGTCCCTAAAAATACATATTTCTCAAAGTGGATTTTATTTTACAAAAGTTTTATCGTTAGACTAATTTCAAGAAAAATATTCCAAATATGAAATTTATTTTTGAAAACTCTATCTCTATCATTTCTCGTCTTATTCAAATGTGTTCTATTGCCCAAAATAAAAAGTCAGATCAAGATTTAAACTTCGTTTGCTCCTAAATTACGGGGTTTGCTAATTTTTAAAAATTCTAAACTAAAACTTCTAATACTAATCTAAAACTAATTTAAAAATCTACCTTAAATTTTTAGAAACCACTTATTCTATTTCTAAACCCAAAAACTAAAATCTAAAATTCTAGAATCTCATGGGTTTTACTCTATTTGACCCGAACCGATTCATAGGGTTGACGGATCTTCGTGCTCCAATCAATAATTGCGCCAATTAGGACCCAATCTTACTTGCGATCATGATTTTTTTTTAAAAAAAAGTTGACCTGCGATGATGATAAGAGAGTAGGGACGATAAAAAATATGAGATCATGAGATTTTACTCTAAGGGCATGAGTTTGGATTTGGATCCAATCTTAAGAGGCCTGGGTTTGAGTATAGTGATATCTTATTTGTACCTTACTCATATCTACCAATAATAATAAAAATTTATTTATAGAAAATATAATATTTTATTTTTTTTAAGAAAATACTAAATTATAAGGATGAAATATTAAATATTTCATAAATATTAAAATATTTTAGTAATGCATTCTTATTTATGATTTTTTTTTTAGTAGTAAAAAATATGAAAAATTAGTGAAAATGAGTTTTAGATTAATAAAAAAATAATTTATTTTAAAATCTCTCCGGATCTAGGTCTGAAAATGGGGATTATATGACAAAAAAAAAAGTACGAGGATTAGATTACTTGGCGAGTATGAAAATGAGGATTGATTTTAATACCCACTCATATTTAGGTATGGGTATGGGTATCATAGTACTCTACCCATACCTTAACAAAGTGGATCGATGTTGGTTTTTTTTTTCACGAGTATGGAAATGCCTATTTTGGTCCCCTAATGTTTGTCCAAAGTTCTATTTTGGTCTTCAAAATTTTCAAAAAAAATTTATTGTTAGTCCCTGGCCAATTTCGTTAAAAAAAAGGAGAAAATTAATTTTCACCTCCCCAAAGATTTTATTGTTTTGCATCAAGGTCCTTCTCCTTTTATCATAGGATCAAAATGCCCAAAAAAAATTAGAGGTTTTAGTCAATTTTGCACAAAAAAACAAAGTTGGAGAGGTGGCGGCCACAAATTCGGCGGGCAAGATGATGCTGCTGATTTGGACGATGGATTGACAAGAGTGGAATCGCTACCAACGTTTTTGGATTGATCAGCAGCAGCAAAGGTGAAGGTGACGACACCAACATCGACAACAACAAGAAGCTCTTCCTAGTCTTCCCCCCAATATTCATGATTGAAACCAAAATTCCAATTATGCTACACAAGTTCATCAAAGTCTTCTCACCAGAAACTTTCTTACCGCTACAATGTCCTTCGATTTCTTCTTTCTCAAATTTGAACATGAAAATGGCGAGACACTTGTCGTTCTCTCTCTCTCTCGAACAACCAATTGTCAACATGCCACGTGATTTGAATCGAAACCCCATCCACTTCGACTTTCTTGTTTCTTCTAAATTTCCACCTCAATTGCTAATCTGAAGCACTATTTTCCCGTCAACGCTGAAAAAGAGCCTTGAGTCATCATTGTAACCAATTGGTGTGGTAGAGGTAGGTGGCGAGGTTGGGAGATCACTGTTTGTGCATTCCAAGGTTTTAAAAAAAAAATATGTAGAAGTCGCTGTTCAAGGTTCAATGGTTTAGTCAAAATTCAATTGGAGTTGGACCATTAATAATTAAATAAATAAATAATAATATATTTAGTTTAATATAATAAAAATATATAATAAACTCTGTAAATTTTTAAGCTTCATTGTGTAAGAAAGTGAGAACTAATAACATAAAAGATCAAACGTTGAAGTAAAAACTATCAAGTAGCGTATTATTTTAAACCTAAACGTAATAAGAAAAAAAATCTTTTAGTATAGCATCATTTTAATCAAGAAAAACTGAAAAGGTTAAAAAAGAAAAATAATAACAGAACAAAAAACGCGAATTGGTTCAACTCAAAACCGCCTGGTTCAATGTGGTTTTCTTAGTTTTTGGCCGGTTCTCGATCTATCCGATTTGGTGCCCAACTCGGACCAGACCACTGACCGATTCCTGATCCGATCCAATCTAATTTTTAAAACTATGGTGCATTCAAGCCTCAAGGTGAAATTCCATTCATCACACCCCAAAACTTCTCTAGTTTTGCGTCAAAGACCCTCCCTCATATAAATAAGGACTCAAAACACATAGAAAAGTTAATAGTCATGGTCTTAAAATAGTGTTTTATGCAGTCACGTGCGCCTCACATGGTTTTTTTAGTTAATTTCTTTTTCCCAAAAACATATCTCAGGCCCCATTGTAGTCACGGAGTAAAGTACAATAAATTCGATTGCAACTTTTTAAACTGCGGGAACCTAATTTATAATTAAGCAAAACTATAGGGACTTTTTTATTTTTTATCCTTTAATTAAGCCAACACACAGAGGATCTTTGAAGAGTGTTCCCTCAGTGATGGAAAATGGGTGTGTTGCCTCTCCTTCTCTTCCTTCCAAGGTTCTCCTTATTTGGGGGCATTTTATAATTTTTGCAAAAATTTGTAAAGTTCATCTTCCTTCACTTTTGTAGGACTAAACTGCACTTGTTCTCCAGATTCAAGAGTAATGTGTAATTTTACCCTTTTTCCAATATTTATTGAAATTACAGTTTGACCCCAATTTTTTTTAGATTTTTCATTTTAATCCTCAATTATTATTAATCCAGGGACATTTTTGTAAACTTTGAAACTACTTGAGGGGCATTTACAAAAATTTGTGAAGTTAATCTTCTCCTCTAATAAAATTAGTTTAAAAAAGTATTTTTAAAGATGAAAATCAAACATACCCAACATCATCCTATTCAAGCAACTACTCGAGTTGTTTAGTAGAAGAATGGTCATGCTGCATCGATTCAGTCCATACATTCACAATCCCATCCCTCCAACAACAACTCTTTTAATAAGAGGAAAACTAATGCAACTTTTTTATCTATTTCAAATCACACACCTAAAAGGTTGTCTCTTTGCTAGTTTAAAAGAAGGAAACATGAAAACAAAAAGTCTCGAGGCTTCACTCACTTCAGTTTTGAACTTTCGAACCCTAGCCTCCCTCTCACCTCCGTTGCTTCTTCGGTCATCAACACTGGTTTTGAAGGCAAGTTGTCGTCAACGTTGCTCTCTGATTTCTCTATTCTCCTGTTCCGTTTAATCATGTATTGTCCTTCTATCATTGAATTAAGGGTAAATTACACTTTGGTACCCTGTGGTTTGACCCTGTTTCACTTTGGTACCCTGTGGTTTGAAACTTGACACTTTGGTACCTTGTGGTATTCTCCATTAACACTTTGGTACCCTTTGGACCTATTTTGTAATTTTAACCATAATAAATTTTACAAAAATTACATATTGACCCCAAAAAAATTTTAAATTTTTCATTTTAGTCCCTATATAATATGTATCCAAGGACCTATTTGTAATTTTTTGAAAATTTTTTGGAGTCATTATGTAATTTTTGCAAAATTTGTTGTGGTTAAAATTACAAAATAGCTCCAAAGGGTACCAAAGTGTTAATGGAGAATACCACAGGGTACNCCCTCCTTATATTGCTGGTTCGTTTATTTACCACTTTCCCTCCTTTTACTATGCCTCGCTCTTTTATATATAAATTATCAAATTCCGCAGCCAGGTTTAACCGGAGGAAGCCAGGATTCCTACGTCAGACATATGTTAATCAGAGCCCGAAATCATGGATGGCGCGTTGTCGTCTTCAATAGTCGTGGATGTGGAGATAGTCCCGTTACTACTCCTCAGGTTCATACAATTTTTAGTTAGTTTTGATTCTAGTTCTCTGATTTTCATTGCGTTTGAATATAGCACTGCTATTTCAGTCTTTGTGAATCCCTTCTGAATTTTGCATCGTCTGTGCTAATTGCTTCTCTCTTCCTACTGCTTTTTTCATCACGTTTAAATCTGCATTTAATAGTAAACATGCCTGTGTCATAAATATGTGATTAATTTGTACACTGATATGCAGTTCTATTCAGCTTCGTTTTTAGGAGATATGCGCGAGGTAGTCTCCCATGTCACCACTCGTTACCCTGAAGCTAATATATATGCTGTCGGTTGGTCGCTTGGGGCAAATATTCTTGTTCGTTACCTGGGTCAGGTAAGATTATTATTTATGGCTGTATTTTCCTCCAAAAAACAAAAGGGCAAAAGCTTAATCTAACCTTGTCTTACGCTTTGTACGTTACGATTAGAAACTTGTCTTCACTCATCCCTCAAAGTGCTTTTGTTTGGTTCAAACAGTGAGTGTTTCTTAAATAATTAGCTAATTTTAAATACTAAGCAGACTATCTCGCTGATTTGAGCATGTATTTATTCTTATTCATGCGACTGAGCTGAAGATTCAATGTACTTAAGATGTAGCCTACTATCGAATGGCAGTATAAACTAAAATCTGAGAGCTTATTTCCTGTTGTAGCTTTCTTGTTATAAAATTTAAGAGAAGGATTCTGGATGCAACAGGCTTATTGAGGGAAATGTCACTAAAACAATGTCTGTTATTATTTCTGCATTTAGCTAATGTTTGGTCCCTCATATATGCTACTCTCCATCAAATTCTACTTTAGATAATGTTTCATTATATTTGTCATTTGTTTCTTTCAGGAATCCTACGGCTGTCCTCTTTCTGGTGCTGTGTCACTGTGTAATCCTTTCAATTTGGTTTTGGCAGATCAGGACTTTCACAAGGGCTTTAACAATGTTTATGACAAGGCTCTTGCAAAATCTCTACGCAAAATTTTCAAAAAGTAAAAGACTTGATATGTTATTGATGATTATTTTAGCTAAGAGTTAAAAGATAGCCATCCACTAGACTGTCTAGACATGACAATGATATTAACAAATTGTTTCAGGCATGCTCTACTCTTTGAAGACACGGGTGGTGAATATAACATTGGATTGGTGGCCAATGCTAAGTCTGTTAGGGAGTTTGATGATGGATTGACCCGTGGTAAGTGGCTATTCTGTTATTCACCGTTATTGGAAGCTAAATAGTTGGATCACAAGCATACATTATATGCTCAGAACTATGATAATCTTTTTTGTGGCTGTGCAGTTTCTTTTGGTTTCAAGTCAGTGGATGAATACTATTCTAGCTCAAGCAGTTCTGATTCAATAAAACATGTTCAGACTCCTTTGCTATGCATCCAGGTGAAAACTTAGCTTACTAAAAGCTAGATTTACATTGAAGATTCTAATCTTACCAATGTTAAGCAGCATAAATTTGAATATAGAAAAAAAAATCTCTTGAACTTTAGTTATTGTACAAAAAAACTTCTGAACTTTGAAAAGTGGCAAAAGACTCATTGAATTTTTATTTTGTGCATAATACCCATTTTGTTAAGAGATTAAAGAAAAGTCAAGTTCTTTTTTGTAAATTGTAACTTTATGATTATTGTTGTATTTTACATTGATCCAAACTTAAAATTAAATATTGTTGTAATTAATAGTAGTCAAAAAACTAAAACAAATTTGATTTAATCAATGAAAATTTCAAGAAAACTGATTATTTGCACCAAATCAAAAGTTCAGGGGGGTCTTCTGCCATTTTTTTAAAATTTATTTGAGTTTTGTACATTTTAGCCTTGTAGTGAAGTAGAGGGAAAATTTTATTTCCCTATATCCGTTTTATATTTTGCTAGCTGCGGACCAATGGAAGAAGAGTGTTGAAATTACAAATTAAAGTTGAATTCATGTTCAAATTAATTTTATGTTCTCGAATTGTGAGCCAAGATATATGAATTAGTCTAGATATCAATTATTGAAATTATAGTTTTGTTTTTAAATATTAGGCTGCTAACGATCCGATTGCGCCTTCTAGAGGAATTCCTCGTGAAGATATCAAGGTATGAAATTCATAAGTATGGTTGGTAAGAAATATATAAAATATGATTTGTGGTTTGTTTTTTGGTCTGATGATTTGTGGTTAAAATTGATAAAGATGAATATGTTTAGATTTTTATTTGTTGGTACACTTTGAAGAGATTATGGAACAGGGTGCGATTTTGTAGTTTCCGGATTGTTAATATTGAATTTTCTTCTCATTTTAAATTTATCCTTGCTTGGAATAAAAGTAGATTTTGAGGAATGGTCAGGCCAAAAAAAGATTTTGAGGAATGGAAAGCAAATGTTGAACATTCCATTTTTTAGACCATCCTCGTTTTCTTGTCCTGTTAAGCATATATATTGACATACTTTAAATTCAACACTCAATTTCATCTGTACCAAGCATCGCTGAGTGTTTCCAATTAAGCAAAAGCATCATGAAGAAGTATATTGTTTCGCTGCTGGACGTGGTTTGTCATCTGCAGAAGTACTAGTTTTGAGCAACAATATATTCTCTGGAGAATTCTATTAACCAAACCCCACTGTTCTTTTTTTGATAATTAATTTCAGGAAAATCCGAACTGCCTGTTAATAGTGACACCCAAAGGGGGCCATCTGGGTTGGGTCGCTGGTGATGAAGCCCCATTTGGATGCCCCTGGACTGATCCTGTGGTAATAGATTTTCTTCAACATCTGGAGAGAGGAGCCGTTAAATCCGGAACATCTTGTAATCCAGAAGGCGATCATCAATCCAAAGAGGCATTGCATCTTCAAGTGTAGTTTTGGCACTTTAGCGGACATTTCATTCTTTATGCATTATTGATTCCGAATATACATTACATGTATGTCATTTGGATGTTTATTTCAAAATTTTAGTTATTTATCCACCTACACTAAAATTTTGAAATAGACTTAATTTGTACTTTAATATAAGTATAATTGATAAAGTAAGATATATAATAAAAACAAAATTACTCTTGGTATCCCAAAATATGAGGTCAGTTTCAATTGTACTTTCAAAGTTTTTTTAGTTAATTATACTCTCAATCTTTTTTTTATGTCAATTATATCTCCAATTTAGGGGTACAATTAATTTAAATATGAAATATTGGGGGTACAATTAATTCAACTATGAAACATTAAGAGTATAATTGACTTGAAAAAAATTTGAGAATACAACTTGAAAACTACAAAGCTGGATTTGTGTAAATCTAACCTTGAGTTCACAATCTTAGTGCAGTTTCCGGGGGTTTAGAATCGTCGGATCCTGCGAGCAAGAATGCACAGGGGTCTCCCTGTGATCCTCCTCCGATGCTAAAGTTAGAATATAGATCAGGAGTAAGTTTTTCTGTGGAATGAGAATGGTTACCTGAGAATGTGTGTCTTCTTGTATTTATCCTCCTCCCTTTTTGTCTCCTCTTGGTACGAGGTCCAAAAGGGACGTTAGGGGTGTTTTCGAGAATGCACAAGGAGCGAGTTGATGTGTCTTGCTGTTCTGACGTGTCAGCTATCACTGTTGAACTGCAGTGGGATGTCCAACCTTCCTTTTTGGGAGTTAGTGATAGCCGAGAGTGCTTTTCACCGTATCTCTGCGCGCAGGGGGCGTTTTGGACATTTTGCGTGTATGCTTTTGTTCTAACGTACACAGTGGCTGGTATGGCCTTGTCTGGTCACGTGGCCTTGAGGATCTTCGCATTAAATATCAATATCTTGTCATTAAATGCTTGAGTGGGAGGGGATTGGCCTGGGTTGTCTTCCGCCAAGTAACCTTTGTCCTTTAGTGTTAATTTAAAGGATGTATATCACTAGTCCCTCCAAAAGGTCCGAGGGGGTGTCCCCGTCGTCGGCATTCGAGGAGTGGTTAACCCCGTTTTCCGAGGGGTGTATATCACTAGTCCTCCAAAAGGTCCGATGGGGTGTCCCCATCGTCGGCATTCGAGGAGTGGTTAATCCCGTTTTCCGAGGGGTGTATATCACTAGTCCCTCCAAAAGGTCCGAGGGGGTGTCCCCGTCGTCGGCATCCGAGGAGTGGTTAATCCCGTTTTCCGAGGGGTGTATATCACTAGTCCCTCCAAAAGGTCCGAGGGGGTGCCCCCGTCGTCGGCATCCGAGGAGTGGTTAACCCCGTTTTCCAAGGGGTGTATATCACAACTAGAACATACCTCATACTTTGGAGATATCAAGAATACTTTTACCAATAATAAAAATGTTACATTTGATCCATATCGAACATATGCTTTCATTAGGAGTTTTGCTTCGTGAATTATGTTTTTAAGTGGTTGAATGTGATAAAATTTCACATTACTGTGTGGTTAGCCAAGCAACTTACCTACAGAGAATTGATAAGATAAGAAATATATTTTCTTAACACTACTTATATGCTGATTAGGAGTAAGCAGCAAATTGGGTTGATTTACGCCATACGGATTGAGTTGCTTCGAATTCATAAGTTGGTTTGAGTTTAAAACAATAAACTTACATGTATGCAGGTTGGGTTGTCTATTTAAAACAATGAACTCATGAACTAACCCAACCCAACCGGTGAATCCATCTTATTGTCTATTTATTTAATTCGCCTTATTGTCTATTTATTTGTCATCAGCGATGTGCTGCTTTTTTATCTTCCAAGAGAATGCAATTTATAAATTGATTTTCCATCTTTCTATGTGTTTACTGTTTTGAGTTTGGGTCATGGTTCTGCGAAAAAAAAGGTAGCAAATGATGATATTGTAACTTTATTAAAGAAGTTTAGAGTCAATTAATTTATTTTTATTAAAGTAGTCAAGTTTTGTAGGGAGTTTGGAATATGATGCAAAATCAATTTTGGAGGTATGTATTAGATTTTCTTCTTGTAACTATTCTTTATATATATATATAAAGAGTTTACTATAACTAAAAATTATTCTTAAGTTGTTTTTTTAAAAAATATTTATACTTAACTCGCGAGTTTAATCCGGATGCAACCCGCAGAGTTGCATGTTGAGTTGTTCAGATTAAGGGTGCGTTTGGATTCAAGAGTTAAGGTAAATAAAGATAAAGGAATGGGGAGGTAATAAAGGAGAGGTAAAGGATTTGTGTTAAAAAAAAGGTTTTTAGTAAATTGTGTTTGGGAAAATGAGAGATAAAGGAGGAATTATGATGTGAAATTATTTTAAAGGGTATGTAATGATTGTGGTGNGCGTTGATGATGTTTGAGCTTTGATTTCTCTATCTCCAGCCCTTATAAATTTCAGCAAGTTATTAAAAACTGATTTCTCTATTATCCTGCCCTTAGGAATTCCATGTTTGTGCTTTGATTCCTTTGAAACTGATAGAGGGTTTATATTTAAAATATTAAAAATAATTATTTATTGCGTCATGAGGTCCGACCGATGGTTCGACCGATTCAACCAATCAGACCGTGGACCGAACACTTATACGAGTCTTTGTCAGGTTCGGTTATGACAACATTGCTTTAATATAAGTATAATTGATAAAGTAAGATATATAATAAAAACAAAATTACTCTTGGTATCCCAAAATATGAGGTCAGTTTCAGTTGTACTTTCAAAGTTTTTTGATTAATTATACTCTCAATCTTTTTTTTATGTCAATTATATCTCCAATTTAGGGGTACAATTAATTCAACTATAAAACATTAAGAGTATAATTGACTTAGAAAAACTTTGAGAATACAACTAAATCAGAGCTCATACTTTGGAGATATCAAGAATATTTTGCCAATAATAAAAATGTTACATTTGATCCATATTGAACATATGCGTCAGACATATGTTAATCAGAGCCCGAAATCATGGATGGCGCGTTGTCGTCTTCAATAGCCGTGGATGTGGAGATAGTCCCGTTACTACTCCTCAGGTTCATACAATTTTTAGTTAGTTTTGATTCTAGTTCTCTGATTTTCATTGCGTTTGAATATAGCACTGCGTTTGAATAGTAAACATGCCTGTGTCATAAATATGTGATTAATTTGTACACTGATATGCAGTTCTATTCAGCTTCGTTTTTAGGAGATATGCGCGAGGTAGTCTCCCATGTCACCACTCGTTACCCTGAAGCTAATATATATGCTGTCGGTTGGTCGCTTGGGGCAAATATTCTTGTTCGTTACCTGGGTCAGGTAAGATTATTATTTATGGCTGTATTTTCCTCCAAAAAACAAAAGGGCAAAAGCTTAGTCTAACCTTGTCTTACGCTTAGTACGTTACGGTTAGAAACTTGTCTTCACTCATCCCTCAAAGTGCTTTTGTTTGGTTCAAACAGTGAGTGTTTCTTAAATAATTAGCTAATTTTAAATACTAAGCAGACTATCTCGCTGATTTGAGCATGTATTTATTCTTATTCATGCGACTGAGCTGAAGATTCAATGTACTTAAGATGTAGCCTAATATCGAATGGCAGTATAAACTAAAATCTGAGAGCTTATTTCCTGTTGTAGCTTTCTTGTTATAAAATTTAAGAGAAGGATTCTGGATGCAGCAGGCTTATTGAGGGAAATGTCACTAAAACAATGTCTGTTATTATTTCTGCATTTAGCCAATGTTTGGTCCCTCATATATGCTACTCTCCATCAAATTCTACTTTAGATAATGTTTCATTATATTTGTCATTTGTTTCTTTCAGGAATCCTACGGCTGTCCTCTTTCTGGTGCTGTGTCACTGTGTAATCCTTTCAATTTGGTTTTGGCAGATGAGGACTTTCACAAGGGCTTTAACAATGTTTATGACAAGGCTCTTGCAAAATCTCTCCGAAAAATTTTCAAAAAGTAAAAGACTTGATATGTTATTGATGGTTATTTTAGCTAAGAGTTAAAAGATAGCCATCCACTAGACTGTCTAGACATGACAATTATATTAACAAATTGTTTCAGGCATGCTCTACTCTTTGAAGACACGGGTGGTGAATATAACATTGGATTGGTGGCCAATGCTAAGTCTGTTAGGGAGTTTGATGATGGATTGACCCGTGGTAAGTGGCTATTCTGTTATTCACCGTTATTGGAAGGTAAATAGTTGGATCACAAGCATACATTATATGCTTAGAACTATGATAATCTTTTTTGTGGCTGTGCAGTTTCTTTTGGTTTCAAGTCAGTGGATGAATACTATTCTAGCTCAAGCAGTTCTGATTCAATAAAACATGTTCAGACTCCTTTGCTCTGCATCCAGGTGGAAACTTAGCTTAGTAAAAGCTAGATTTACATTGAAGATTCTAATCTTACCAATGTTAAGCAGCATAAATTTGAATATAGAAAAAAAAATCCTTTGAACTTTAGTTATTGTGCCAAAAAAAAATGTTAAAATGCACAAACCCCCCACCCTCTAGTTATTGTACAAAAAAGCTTCTGAACTTTGAAAAGTTGCAAAACACTCATTGAATTTTTATTTTGTGCATAATACCCATTTTGTTAAGAGATTAAAGAAAAGTCAAGTTCTTTTTTTGTAAATTGTAACTTTATGATTATTGTTGTATTTTACATTGATCCAAACTTAAAATTAAATATTGTTGTAATTAATAGTAGTCAAAAAACTAAAACAAATTTGATTTAATCAATGAAAATTTCAAGAAAACTGATTATTTGCACCAAATCAAAAGTTCAGGGGGGTCTTCTGCCATTTTTTTAAAATTTATTTGAGTTTTGTACATTTTAGCCTTGTAGTGAAGTAGAGGGAAAATTTTATTTCCCTATATCCGTTTTATATTTTGCTAGCTGCGGACCAATGGAAGAAGAGTGTTGAAATTACAAATTAAAGTTGAATTCATGTTCAAATTAATTTTATGTTCTCGAATTGTGAGCCAAGATATATGAATTAGTCTAGATATCAATTATTGAAATTATAGTTTTGTTTTTAAATATTAGGCTGCTAACAATCCGATTGCGCCTTCTAGAGGAATTCCTCGTGAAGATATCAAGGTATGAAATTCGTAAGTATGGTTGGTAAGAAATATATAAAATATGATTTGTGGTTTGTTTTTTGGTCTGATGATTTGTGGTTAAAATTGATAAAGATGAATATGTTTAGATTTTTATTTGTTGGTACACTTTGAAGAGATTATGGAACAGGGTGCGATTTTGTAGTTTCCGGATTGTTAATATTGAATTTTCTTGTCATTTTAAATTTATCCTTGCTTGGAATAAAAGTAGATTTTGAGGAATGGAAAGCAGATGTTGAACATTCCATTTTTTAGACCATCCTCGTTTTCTTGTCCTGTTAAGCATATATATTGACATACTTTAAATTCAACACTCAATTTCATCTGTGAGTGTTTCCAATTAAGCAAAAGCATCATGAAGAAGTATATTGTTTCATCTGCAGAAGTACTATCTTGTAATCCAGAAGGCGATCATCAATCCAAAGAGGCATTGCATCTTCAAGTGTAGTTTTGGCACTTCATTCTTTATGCATTCTTGATTCCGAATATACATTACATGTATTTATGTCATTTGGATGTTTATTTCAAAATTTTAGTGTAATACTTTGGAGATATCAAGAATACTTTTGCCAATAATAAAAATGTTACATTTGATCCATATCGAACATATGCTTTCATTAGGAGTTTTGCTTCGTGAATTATGTTTTTAAGTGGTTGAATGTGATAAAATTTCACATTACAGTGTGTGGTTAGCCAAGCAACTTACCTACAGAGAATTGATAAGATAAGAAATATATTTTCTTAACACTACTTAAATGCTGATTAGGAGTAAGCAGCAAATTGGGTTGATTTACGCCATACGGATTGAGTTGGTTTGGATTCGTAAGTTGGTTTGAGTTTAAAATAATGAACTTACATGTATGGGGGTTGGGTTGCATGTTCAAAGATCTCATGAACTAATGCAACCCGTGAATCCGCCTTACTGTCTATTTATTTGTCATCAGTGATGTGCTGCTTTTTTATCTTCCAAGAGAATGCAATTTATAAATTGATTTTCCATCTTTTTATGTGTTTACTGTTTTGAGTTTGGGTCATGGTTCTGCGAAAAAAATGGTAGCAAATGATGATATTGTAACTTTATTAAAGAAGTTTAGAG
>QANZ01009435.1:0-20684 GCA_003254925.1 Chamaecrista fasciculata
TTTTACACGTTTCCGCTGCCCTAGGCGCCCTAGAATTCCCAACAGGTTGTACAAGGCGTCTGCAAGGAGTCCACTCTCAACGTTCTCCCTCTACCGGTGATCCACACGAACAGTTTCTTGGGCACCAAGGTGCTAGCCTTCCGTTCTTTTCTCCAAAAGAACCAGGAACCAATCTACATCGTTTGAATTCAGGAACTCCTTCTTGAATCCAACAGCAAAAGTGGCGCACAGAAGAAACCCCCCACAAGAACTCCTTCTTGCCTTTTCTTCTCTCACAAAAGCCCTAGTTTTAATGGTGGAATTCGAATTTTCCTAACACCTTAGGCAAAAATCGATTTTCCTCTCTCTAAGGCTAAAGTCAATTTTTCTCTCTCTCTACAAAGAGGAAGACAAAATCACAATGTGAGCTAGGGTTAGGGGCAAGTCGACTTGCTCCCTTATATAAGCATAATTTTTGGTGATTTAATATTCCTAACATCATGATATTCTGATAATATTATAATTTTAGGACTTGAATTTCCAATTAAAATATTACCTTAATATTTCAATTTAAATTCAAAATGCAATCTCTGAGAATCAAATGGAAGATCAAATCTTCCCATGGGACCCACAGAGCAATGCGCCTATCTCCCCTCTTTTTATCTTGGAATTTTATAAATAAAAAAACATTCCTAACAATTAGGAATTTATGATTCTCCAAAGATCCTGAGTTGAGATCTCACCAAATCTATTTGAATCAAATCTTTTGATATCTCCATCAAATCTTTTGAATTCAAATTCATTATTTAAATTAATAAAACAATTTTATTAATCTAAATATAATACATGAGGCGCCACCCTCAAAATAATATTGGGGAATTTTATAAATCAATAATTTCCTAACTTTTAGGAACCTTATCTGAATTATTATTCCCTAATATTTTAATTGCAAATAATTAATCCCCATTAATCATTTGACAATTATTATATTTAAACTTGTCCCATAAATTTAAATATTCCACAACTGTAGATTATTTAAGACAAGACTTAATGTCCCAGACATTTCGCTATGTCTTAAATTGTGCCACCGGAGTGACCCACGAATTAACCCAAATTCGTATCCCTTTTAAATGGTGTCCTGATCCTGCTCATGTGTGACCCAGCAGGCCTCACGTGAAGTTGGCAGCAGGCCATCTCTATGACCTACAAGTCGTGAGCGGACACTAGCAAGCCATCACGACTACCCAAAACACGTGAGTTATCGTTTTAACCAAAACTGACTTAACCTTAGTACCACCTTGTCATAGACCCTATTGTCACACGATATCTTGGTCATGGATTAGGCATAGGAAAGTCATCCATAATCCAAACCTGAACTTCCTCGATTTCTAGAGTAAGTCCGATATCCCAGCGTGGCCACGCATTTCCTGGACAAACTCATTGAGGGCGCCAGTTAGATATCTCTCATTTAATGAGGGACAAAATCCCATCTTGGCCAATCCACATTCCTCAGCACAGCAATCAACCAAACCCGTACCTAGCCCTTATGGCTACCCTGCTACGGGCAACGTTAGACTAGGCCAAAGTCTGACAACTGCAACGCCGGAATAATGATGACCTCAGGTCTAAGGCGTGGTGACAGGCATACAGGAGAGGCAAGCTGATGACTAAATCCATGCAGGACTCTCCGGGTCAGTCCAGCAACTCGTAACCCCTTACATAATTGCACCATGACTCTCGTTCCAGCATCTAGTGCATGCATCTCTATGCACCGAGGTCATGCTGGTCTTAGTTCATTTCAAGTTCCCACCTGAATGAGCGACGAGGGACAGTTTAGACTAATTATCACATAATTAATCATGGACTGTTATCATAGTAAACATGCTAATAATATGATAACCATTAATTTATCTCCATAAATTAATCAATATGTTCAAAACATATTTATAAAATGATTGGCCCTAGGGCACAATCTCCAACAAACACTTCGTTCCTTTTGGAAAAGGGAGTGGATCTTTCTGATCCTCACATGGAGTACTTAGCCCGAATTATCTGTCATAATGATACGGCACGAGTTTTTGAGCCCCCTTGTAGGGCAAGTATTAATTTAGTAAAAGAATTCTACAAGAACGCGAGTCCGTATCATCTTAATGTTGTACCCCTTCGTGGAAAGATTGTTGATTGCTCTCCTTCTGCAATCAATAAACTTTTCAGACTCCCTAAAGTTCTGAACTGTTCATATCAAACACGTCATCTATCATTAGCTGAATCAAGAAATATACTTGGTGGTACCAGTTGGATCTGGAATGCCAAGGGAGTAGAGCTTGCTTTTCCAGAATCGTCTCTAGCTCCCCCTATGAGAGTCTTGCATAGGGTCATCAGTTCAAAAATTCTACCAGCTAAGCTCCTGGAGGGAGTGACTCTCGAGAAAGCCAAACTATTAGTATGCATCCTTCGTGGATGGCTAGTTGATTTAGAACAAATCATATACACCCAACTTCTTAACAATATCCATAGGCGATCTATCCAAAATCTTTGGTTTCCTAATACGATATGTGCTCTAGCACAACGGGCAGGAGTAACTATTAATCCAACCGAAGACTGTCTCGATGGTCCTTTGTCTATTAATCTTGATGAGGTAGCCTTACCTCATGATGATTATCCTCAAGAGAGCACGGACAGTAATACCACTCAGTGATTTGAGCTTTATGTCATTGATGCCTCTAACAATGAATCGGAGGAAGATCCTGAGGAATATAGTCCTCACTATTCTCCCGATCCCGAGTTTGAACCCACGATCCTTGAAAAAGAAGTGTTCGTTTTACCCCCGAGTTTGAACCCAAACCTTCACGCTCGTTAGGATAATATCAATGCATAAAATATCAACAACATTTAGAATGCGATAGGGACTAGTCTAGTCTTAGTTATTTTATTGTTTCATATTTTATTATTTCGTCTTTTATTATTCAGACAATTTTCATATTATGTCGTTTTTAATATTTTGTCTTTTATTTTTCAACTCTCTAATTTGTTAATCAACATGTTACCTTTCATTTTTTATAAATAAAATATTTATCGGACTTTTTATTATTTTTATGATCTCAAGTATTCTCGTTGACAATTACATTAATTAATATTCCCAATTTTAAGTTTCCTCTTTTTCTTTCCCTTATTTTTATCTTTGCCCTTTAACATTGAAGACAATGTGTTCTTCTAAGTGTGGGGGAGAGAGGAGAAAATTCACGCTCTTATCTTAATCTTTTCTCCTATTTAATTATAACATTGAGGACAATGTTATGTTTTAAGTGTGGGGGAGAAGAGTAAGTTAGAGCAACTTACATTTTGGTTTACCCAAAAATTTTAAATTTTAGGCGCTATTTTGCAAATCTTACAAATTTTAAAATTTAAAATTATTATTTTCGCCTATTTTTAGTGCTTGATTTAATTTTTCTACACTTTTATTTTTCAATTTTTAAGTATAATTCGAATTTGTAGAATTTTTAATATGTTTTTAAGTCTTGAGTAAACAATTTCATATTCATGATAAGAGTTTAGTCTTAGTTGTTTTCTATAGCTTTAGAATAATCTAAGTAATTTTCTAGGTTTAGTAGTATTGTTTAATTTTTATAGACCAATTTGAGAGATACCTAGCCTAGTTGGAAGATTAAAGCCTATAAAATAAATATATCTATTGAGAGAAAATTCAGTCTCTTAATTTTGTTTTCTCTAAAACTTGTTTTAATTCTTAGTTAAAGCTTATTAGATTTAATGATTCTTAATATGATAGTGGCATTTGTTTCTTCAACCCCTTTATCCCAAACACAAGCCAGTTACTATATATATATATATCCCTTGTTAGCCCCTTTGAGCCTATACACTATAAGGTGTTAGCTTTTAATTTTCTCATAAAGATGGACTTTTTGATTCAACTCTCAAGGGTGAATTTAGCCAGCAATATTAAAAAAAAAAAAGAAGAAGAGAAAGATCTCGACATAAGAAAAATATAAATATATAAGTCGAGCAAAAATATCAAAGTATCTTGAAGAAAGCTCAAGTATCGAAGTATTTTCATAAGAGCTTATCAAGAGAAAAGACTTGCCAGTCAACAAAAGAGAGTCATGTGCCATATGACTCAAAATGAGCCTTACAAAGAAATAGCTACTTTCTTTTGGTGGATAAGTGGAGTTGAACTGTTAAGAAAAACTTGAAGAGAAATTTTTAGTAGACACCAATTTTCCTTTCTTTTCCCTCTTTATTTCTTCTTAAATATTAGCCTTTATTCTGACATTACAACCCTAGTGAAGACCTCTTGATTAAAATACATTATTTCGCTTAAAGTGGAGACTTTGAGAATTTTTACAAGCTTATGGTAGAAACTTAGTCTAAGGTATGACTTGAGAGAAAAATACACAATTAGTGAGGTGAGTGATACACTTATGGCATTGGTCTTATAGAAATTAGATTGCACTACTTTACATAGTTACTTGCTTGTTGAATTCTATAGTTCTAGGTTATGACTATGTACTAGCCTTGAATCATGAACTTGGGAAAGTTCCTTGATTCTTTGGCATGTTTTCTTTTCTTCTACTTCGTACCTTTGCTCAGGAGTGCAAAGTCTTAAGTGTGGGGGATTTGATCAGCCCAAATATTGACATGTTATTTGGTCTTCTTTTGCACGTGTTTATAATGATAATATATTGCAATTAGACCAATTAATATGCTAAGGGTTGCACTAGGGTATGGTATAATAAAGTGGATAAAATAGATTATTTAGCGTTTATTTATTGTACTTTATAAATAGGTTCTACTTAATAGTTTATTTAGTGTTTCAGACATCCAAACAAGGCCAAACCAAAAGGGAAACATCTAGAATCAACGAGAAGATATCAATAAGCACAAGATACGCTTGTCCTGTTGGGCGTGCCACCGGCACAAATACGCAATTCCCGTGGCACACGTCTCTAAGAGTGTATGACGTCAGCAGATAAGCTTCAGCGCAATTTTAGCTTGAGCCGTTACTTGAGCCGCCGGCCCAAGTAGGAATTCTCATGACACAAGCAAGTAAAAGGTTAAAAGATATGTTTTGGACGGCCAAGATTCAAGATATCAAGATGCAGTCGAGATAGCCCGCATATCTCGCTGTGCCGCCAGCCTGTGCCGCCGGCACATCCCGCGGCACAAGTCCAAATCAGTTCCACAACTTGCGGCCTAAGTCTATTATTCATGCCTATAAATAGAGCTCGTCATTCCACGCTCAGAGCATCGCTTAATCCCGCAGCATTAGAAAACATTAGAATAGTTTAGAGTTTCTCTGCCTAGAGCATGAGTAACTAATTAGGTAAATACTTGAGGAATGCCTCAAGGATGCGACTTGAGTTCATCACGCTATTCTTGTAGAGTCCGGATTATGATATTGCATTTATGAGTATTCTCAAGTTCATCATAGGTATGTGTTGAATTGTTTATACATTAGAGAGTATAGTTATTAGGAATGTTCTTTATTGTTCATATTTTTTCGTTGGTCTGATACTGTAATAATAGAGATTACCTTGAAGATTAATGACAAATGCTTGTATTTTCCAAGTATTGGTTGTGTTATCCTTCCTAATCCTATATCTATCGTCAGTGCTTAATTGCATATATATTTGAAGATGCACTAGCATTTCCTATAACTAGGGTGGATTGCACTTCAATTATATAATTAGTGTTTATAATTAATAAATACATCATCGGATATGATTGATTAAATGCAAGTCATATATCTACTCTTTACTTTTTATGAACCATGATAGTCCATCTCTAGGGTTTCTCTCAAGTATTATTATTCATTATTGTTTATCATTCATATCTTTGTGACTTTAACAATTGAAAGTACAACCTTGATCAGAATTCTCTTAGTTCTCATCACATTGATTTCCACGAGAGATTCGACCTTGGGTTAGCATCTATACTATATTCTAAAAAATATAGTAATACTTGCGAGGCTCGAGTATTATTAAATTTGATTAAGGATACCTTAAGGCGGGTGCCCCGTCAACCTTGAACTAGCTCGATGAACTCAATTTAGTTTGACCCAGCCCAGCTCAATGGACTGGCCCAGTTCTTCCCAACCCGGCTTGATGAATATGGTTCGTCGGAATTGAGTTTCACAAGATTGAGTCATATTAAATAATTAATAATTAGTTTGAATAAATAATTTAATTATTAAATAAATTAATAATGTGTGAGCCAACCCAACCCACCCTTTGACACCCCTAGATTTAACATCAATTTACTCTATTATTGAGTTGATTCATAATAATGAGTTAATTTGATCTCATATCTTTTCCTAAATTCTCAATTTGGTCTTGTATCTTTTTTTGTTTTACTTTTGGTCCCATATCTTTTGGTTAGGTTGCAGAATTGGTCTCATATCTTTACAAAATGATCAATCGTTAATTGACCTTTTTATAAAGATATGGGACCACTTCAACACATGAGTCAAAGATATATGACCAATTCTGCAATTGATCCAAAGATATGAGACCAAATTTGCAACAAAAAAGATATGAGGCCAAATTAGGACCTGGCCTAAAGATACGGGACCAAAAAAGCAACAAAAAAAGATATAGGACCAAATTGCAAACTGAGCAAAATATATAAAACCAGATTTGCACTTAAGCCTAAATTATTTAATTTTCTTGATTCTCTCTCAATGTGTGGCCAACAATTTTGTGAGTTTTCTTGGGTTCTTCTTATTATTGTTTGAAAAAGAGTAATTAGAACTAGACCATAGAAATTAAATCAATCACTCTAAATTTTTATCATTGATGAAATTTGTTAATATGATATAAATGACCAAAAATATGATTTTCGGTGATTGTAATTTTTCAACGACTATGTAATTTTTCGGTAACTTGAATTTTTTTGTGAAATGCAGGCTTCCATTGAACTCGGGAGGTAAAAAAAACCTTGGATTAGGAGTTTTCATAGTCGTCTAGGCTGCCGTGTATCTTGCTGAAAAGTTCGTTGATGGTGCTGCTGCTGCTGCTAGTGCTGGTGCTTGGATTAGGAAAAGCTCGGCGGCGCGATGACGATGTTGCTGCTGCTGCTGATGTTGGTGGTGGTGGTGGTGGTGGTGGTGAATGAAGGACTTTGAGCTAAGGGACCAAAACAGAAATTTGAACAAACTTGAGGGACCAAAATAGGACTTTGGCCCAAAAACAAATTGAGGTTAGGGTATGATTGGCAACAATGTGAAGCGTTGGGGGCATAACTGACACAAAACAAAAGTTGGGGGCATAACTGAAACTGACCTCAAACGTTAGGAGCACCAATAGGTCTTTTGCCTACATATAATAATAAGAAATATTTTTCATCAAAATTTAAAACAAAAAAATTGTAGAGTCAAGTATCTTTTATTTTATAAAAAAATGTTCGAGGTTAGGGTATAAATGACAATAATGTGAAACGTTGGGGGCATAACTGACAAAAAACAAACATTTGGGGCATAATTGAAACTGACCCCAAACGTTAGGGACACCAACAGGTCTTTTGTCTTATAATATTATTGACTTATAAAAATAGGAAATTTTTTTCAACAAAATTCAATACAAAAAAAATGTAGAATTAAGTATATTTTTTTATAAAAATTTGTCTATAAATTGTAATGGACCAGCCCGCCAACCCACCCAACTCGAACCCACTATTGCTTGGTTTGGTTTAATTTGGGCTGAAATACTTTTTCTCCAAAACCCAATCCACCCTTAGAAAATGCGAGCCCAGACCAACCCGCCCTAAACCCAACTCAACTCAACCCACCCGTGGTAGATATTAATGCTACTTTCAAGTGTAATAAGTACAATGATAGTCAAAGAGACAAAATAATAAACTGACAATTCAGCCCATAAAAAAATTATCGACTTAACAATTCGATCCCTAAAATATTGAAAAACAAAATTTAGTCCTTGAAAACTCAAAATAGCTAGTATACTTATTAGTCCTTTTACTAAACTAAATAATATATTGTTTCAATCTTTTAGAGACTAAAGAGTATATCATTTTAATCTCAGGAAGAAAACTCTATATTTCAATCTTTTAAGGACCGAATTATCAACTCGATAATCTTTTACAAGTTGAATTGTTAGTTTACTCAAGATAAAATTAAGTCAGAATTTAAGAAATTAAATACGCTTTTGGTAAGATATCATTTTCTTTAAATGTTATAATTAACTTGCACAATCCTAGCCAATTAATAATAATAATAATAATATTGGATAATTATGAGTTGATTCATAATTATGAGTTAATTTTGCATCATATCTTTTGCTAAATTCTCAAATTGGTCCTATATATCTTTTTTTGTTGCACTTTTGGTCTCATATCTTTTGGTTAAGTTGCTGAATGATCAGTCGTTAATTGACCTTTTTACAAAGATATGAGACCACTTCTACACCTGTCTCAAAGATATATGACCAATTCTGCAATGAATCCAAAGATATGGAACCAAATTTGCAACAAAAAAAATATATGAGGTCAAATTGGGACTGTCCTAAAGATACGGGACAAAATTGGGAACTAAGCAAAACATATGGGACCAAATTTACACTTTGGCCTAGATTAATTGATTTTCTTGATTCTTTCTCATTGTGTGGCCAAAAATTTTGGGAGTTTTCTTGGGTTCTTATTATTGTTTGAAAAAGAGTAATTAGAACTAGACCATAGAAATTAAATCAATCACATTAAATTTGTATCATTGATAAAATTTGTTAATATGATAGAAATATACCTATTTAGTTATAAAAAATAATAAAGGGACACCATATATAGAAAATTAAATTTTATAATTTTATCTTTAAAACATTAAATTGAGATATTTATGTAAAAGAATAAATCAACAATTTATTATGTAATAAATGCATTAACATCAATTAATGTTTGACATTAATGTTCACCTTCACCTTGTATTAAAACCATCCAAACAGAAAAATGTGTATCTAAGGAATTGAGTGTGTGGTTTGAATTTGTTCTATCATTAGTATCATCAAAACATGGCTCTATTCACCAAGTCTCTCATCGTGATTATTTTCCATGTAATGATGATTTTTGCGATGTTTAGAAGCAGTGAGGCATTACTCATTCCAAAGAAAGCAACGGTTCGAATTATAAACAATTTTTCGCCACCTCAAGACGTGACTCTTCATTGTAAAGCTAAGAATGATGATCATGGAATTCACACAATCAAAGGTGGAGAGACATATGAGTTCCGTTTTACACCAAACATATTTCTAGCTGTAACCCAATATTATTGTTGGTTTTGGTGGCCAACTGATACTTCACTTCACCACTATGATGTGTATATTCAAGACCGAGATGAACCTAAGTGCCAGGTGTGTGCTTATAAAATATCAGAAGCAGGACCATGTAAGTGTGATCCATCTAGTGGTGTCATTACTGAGTGCTTTCCTTGGGATCCTCCTAAACAACAACAACAACAGAAGGAGAAGTCTCTTATTATTACATCAGATTTAAATATTACTAGTATTGATCTCATAAAACCCAAACCAATCTCTCCATAATTGTTCCTTTTGAATTCTGTTTCAGTTTTATAAGATGTTCTATATATATATAGAGAGAAATATTGTATTTTTCTCATATTATAAAATAAAATGAAATAAACAAAAGTCTAAAGTTGAAAGAATCATGATGTGGTTATACAAATTATAAGATATAGCTATTTTATTTGTTGTGTTTATACAAGAAGAACCATGATGTGGTTGATTGCTTCCTTAAAACAAAAAAGGTAAAGAAGAGAAGGGAAGCAATTAAATACATTAAACAATAATAGTAATAACAATAATGGTACCAATATTGGCATATTCATTTTCTTTTTTAATAATTTGAGCAAACTATATTCATAAAACCAAGAATAGCACATTGTCGTAAAAGTGCTAAAGCAAGGAATTGAATTCATGTTACTAAATAATAAGATCATGTGTGTAAATACTTTTGATTTTGACAATATGGAGTAATGGTTCAAATGTTAAGATACTAATCACTTCATCAAAACTTTAAAAAATTTACACTAATAGATAGCACCCCCGTCTACTTCTTCCCTCCAGGCTCAGAGGCAGGAATGGTGATTAGGGGGCCAAATACTTTTATAAAATAATTATATACTATATATATTTAACAAAATATTTTAATGATATTATATTTATACTATATTATATGTATGAGGACCTTTTTGGTTGATAAAAAATAATTAAATTAAAAATTAAAAAAATAAGGAATAAACATGTAGAACTTCACAATTGGCTAACTATATAGATAATAGGAGAAAGAAAGTAGTAGATGAGATTTAAGAAAGTGAAAACTTATTATTTGGTCTTTTAATATTCACACTTCTAACAATTTAGTCCTTCAATAATAAAAATATCCCTGAATAACTACAATTGTCAAATCAAGTGTTACATATATATTTTCGTGTCCGTTAGGGCACGAAAAGCCCTAGTAAATATATCTATATATAAAAATAATTTTGTATAATATTTTTTTAATTTCTAAAAATACTAATATTATATTTTTAAAAAAAATAAAAAGAGTAAACTAATAATTTGATCTTTAATAAATCACCGAGGTGACAATTCAATCCTTGAACGATTAAAATACACATTTAGTCCCTCAAAGTTATAATTCACATGTCGGTTGAAGTGAATTATAGTAACGGTTATAGTCTATGTCTTTTATGATAATTCTCCATTATCTTTTGTGAGATAAGAAAGTCATCATTGGATTCTCCCACAGGGATTCCACCTTCTCATCCCCCATCTCATCTATCCCAGCGTTCATATTTGCTGTTTTATTTGCATATTTTCTTCATTTTTACAATTAGGGTAAATTACACTTTGGTATTTTGAAGTATGGACTTGTTTCACTTTAGTACCTTGTCCTTTTAAAAATGACATTTTAGTATCATGTTCTATTCGTCCTTAGCACGCTTTGGTACCCAAAACTTTTTTCATTACATTTTGATGGAAAAAAGCACGTGCAGGTGACGTGCATGCTCAAAAACATGAAATCCACACTTCTAATTAAACTCATATTTCACTATTCAGCCCAAAAAAACACGAAATCCTCTGCCTTCAAGTACATACTTAATCGTGTTTTTTAGAGGCTAAATCGGGAAATTTAAGTCTAGGATAGAGGATTTCATGTTTTTGACTATGCACATGACCTACATGTAATTTTTTCTATCAAGAAGTAACGGAAAAAAAAAAAAAGGGTTTGGGTACCAAAGTGTAACCGATTCATACTTTAGGGTAGCAAAGTGTAACTTACCTTGTAACTATATAGCATTTAACTTAAATTTGTTATAGCTCGCATAATTAATTGTTACTCTCCACAAGAACTTCCTCATGGGATCCACCTATGTTGTGTNTATCAAAATATCTTTATTTTAGGAATAATTAAATCACCAAATATTCTCCCTATTTAAAGGGGGCAAGTCGACTTGCCCCACACAAAAAGTGTGAAAAACCCTAGTTTGATTTTCCTCCTAAGAGTTAGAGAGAGAAAAATTCCTTTGCACACACTAGTGAGAAAGTCGACTTTCTCTAAGAGTTAGAGAGAGAATTCGACTTTGCTCCTAAATTAGGGTTTTGAGAGAAGAATAGGCAAGAATGAGTTCTTGTGGGGGGATTCTTCTAGCGCCACCTCCATTGCTGAATTTCAAAGAAGCAGTTCTTGAAATTCAGAGGTCTGTAGATTGGTCCCGGAAATTCTTTTGAGAAAAGAATTTGGAGGCTAGCACCTCGGTGATCAAGGAATTTGTTCGTGTGGATTACTGGCAGAGGGAGAACTTTGGGAGTGGACTCCGTGGAACTCACCCCGTACAACCATCGATTTGAAACTCTGAGGTATAACACTAACCAAAAGTTTTAAATTCTACTAGCGGATCCGTTCGGGAATCATAGGACCTAGGCGTTTTTTTAATTTTAATTTTTGCTTCCGCTGCCTTAAGCGCCTAGGATTCCCAACAGTAATCCCTCAGCGACTCCCCCTTATTTTGTCTGATGTCGGTTAAGACCGCCATCGGCTGCTTGTATACCTTGCTGGTGGCGAATCGTTTCTTAAACATGTCTTCCAGGTCTTTAAAGCAATGTACTGAACCTTCCGGGAGTTTGGAGAACCAATCCAGAGCTGGTCCTTCCAGAGTTATAGGGAAAAACTTGCACCTCTGAGGATCTCCTAGATTGGAGATGTTCATGGCAGCCTTGAACCTGAGCAGGTGGTCCTCCGGGTCCTTTTCGCCTATGTAAGGCGTCAGCTTCATAGGCATTTTGTAGTTCTTGTCGAGCTCCACAGCCTGCACATGAAGGGCGAAGATTCCCTCCGCCAGTTGGGGCATTCTCGCTGCCCCCACCGGATTGGTAGGTGGCGCCGATTCCTCGGCGCTCATGGGTTGGTACATTCCAGTGGATCCTCCATAGATGCCGTATCCGAGGTAATACTGAGGATAGTACCCCTGAGGATAAAAGTAACCCTGAGGTGGGTAAGCGTAGGCGCCTGACCAAACTTGTTGCTGGGTGAGTTGAGTGGTTTGACTGGGAGCCACCACCTGAGTAGGTGGAGGGTGGTTCATGGGTGCTTGCTGTTCTTGGTTCCCTAGATTTCCTTCTGGAGGTATGGGTTCTGGGTCAGCTTCTTCAGCAACTTGCTTCCCTTTGCCCATGACCAGGTCTCGGATGTCTCTGCGCAGTTCTTCCATCTCTATCCGCATGTCAGCTTTGAGTGCAGCGATCCTATCCTCTTCAGTTATGGTGATGTGCCCCACAGGCGCTGGGTTAGGCAGCGCAGGGGCTTCCTGAATGGTAGGGAATCCCGGAGGAGGAGCGAGCGTCGAATCCTGCATGGATTGAGCCACTGAGCCTCCCGAGGTCTGTTGATCAGCTGGAGTGGATGTCATTTTTCTCTCTGGTTCGATGAACACACAGGTTAAAAAGACAAAAAATATAGAAAAAATTTATGTGATTCAACCTACGAGTTCGTATGCAGAAAGAAAAAATATAAACCGAGATCAATAATCTGATAAAAGTTTAAATAGGACTTTGAATGAAAAGTCCCCACAGACGGCGCCAGTGATGAACCTGGTTTTGGCCGGGGGGGTATTACCTGGTTCGATGAAGCAACTCTGGGTCGGAAGTCGCTTGCAAGTTAATGAATACACAGGGGTGGCCCTGCGATTCACCTCCGATGCTTAAGTTAGTAAGAGTTCGAGCACAATAATTTCAGTAGGATGGTTAGAGTGCGTACCTTTGTCCAGTGTGAAGGGCTTGCCTTTTATACTAGTTGAGGATGATCTGATGAGATCTTTCCATATTTGGCTAAAAGGCTGATTGTGATCCCAGCCGATTTGGCTGATCTGATTATGATCTTCAGCTGATCTGATTATGATCCTTGGCTCCTACGTACTTTCCTTTCCTGTGAGGATGCCTTAGTGGGCAAGGCGCTATTAATGAGAGAATCAATCAGGGGAAACCTGATTGACCTCTGATTGATTCCTGATTGATCTGACGATGTTTCCTTATTCGTCTTCACGTAGACGCCCTACTGTTGGCGTTCTTGACTGACGTAGGACCGTTTGGCGTTCACGCCTGGGTGATCCCTTGGTTGGGCTTTGCTTGCTAACGGTCCGAGTCCTCTGTGCCTCCAAGTTTATTGGGCCTATTATCATTAGGTTTCACTTAATCTGGGATATAAAAGAATAAAGTGAACTAATATGATTCTTAAAAAATCACTTAATTAACAACTAAGTCTCTGAAAAATTAAAATGCATAGTTTGATCTTTGAAAGATCAAAACAATATCTTATTAATGATTTTTATGGTCTAAATAGTATATCGTTTTAATATTTTGGGACTAAAAATTATATTATTTAATTTTTTAGGAACTAAATTGTATATTTCAAATTTTTAGGGACCTCAATAATCTTTTAAAGACCGAATAGTTAAGTTAACTTACTCTAAAGAATATTATTATTATTTACAAAATAGTCCCTCTGTCCCAAAATACCTGCTTTTTAAGGTGTAAATACACACAGACCAAGAAAATGATTAATTTATCTAAAATGAAATGAAAATAAGATTAAAAGACTAAATGGTCCTCATTAAATTATTCCTAGTTACTCTCACAAATTTAATATCTTTGACTTTTAATAGGCATAGAATAGTAAAAAAATAATTAAGGCTCTCTTGATTTTGTAAAACATCACATATTTTGGGGCAAAAAAAATCCTTCAACAAAGTAGAAATTTTGGGACAGAGGGAGTAAGGTGTAAATTAAATACATAATCAATGCAATATTAATGATATTAATGGTTTTTGAACTGTAGTAGATACAATGCTTGTCAAAGAGATAAAATAATAAACTAACAATTCAGTCCATAAAAAATTATCTAGTTGATAATTCGATCCCATAAATATTGAAAAACAAAATTTAGTTCTTCAAAACCCAAAATAGTATACTTATTAGTCCTTTTACTGAACTAAATAATATATTGTTTTAATCTTTTAAGAACTAAAGAGTACATTATTTTAATCTTTCAGGGGAAAAATGTATATTTTAATTTTTTAAGGACCGATTTATCAACTCGATAATCTTTTACAAGTTGAATTGTCGGTTTACTCAAGATAAAATTAAGTCATAATTTAAGAAATACTCTTTTGGTAAGATATCAGTTTCTTTAAATGTTATAATTAACTTTCAAACACACCTTCAATAGAAGGAAACCCCTTTATATAGGACTCTTGACATAATGGAAGATGGGTAAGTTACAAGCTATTAAGGGCACCATAATACACCTTCAAACACACTAATAATCTTTCATGGAGATGTTACGAAAAGGACTAAATTGATGTGGCCATGATGAGGTTGTAGGGATGTTACAAGAAGGGCAAAAGGCTCATGGATGTGATCATCCACATATTACATATAAATTATATATTTACAACACTTCCCCTTGGATGACCACATATTATAGACACAAAAAGTTGTCAAATTTCTGACCAGAAGTCAAGGCACTAGAAGTTGTCAAACAATTAGACAAGTAGTCTTACCACCTGAAGATGTTAAAATCTATAAAATATAAATGAGTTTTTATAGGAAATAAATAAATTTGTTAAATGTAATGCACTAGCAGTGCAAAGGCTCATGGATGTGGTCATCCACATATTACATATAAATTATATATTTACAACACTTTCCCTTGGATGACTACACATTATGAATATATGCCTCATTAAAAACCCTGTTAAGAAAAACTCAATGGGATAAAAACTTAACGAAGGAAAAGAGTACATAATTCATAATTTTTACACTACAAATATATTTGCCTCGTTAAAACCTTGCTAAGTAAAACCCGGTGGAACAAAAACTTAGCAAAGGAAAAGAGTACATTATTTGCAAGTATGACTTCCCTTCAAAATTGCACTTCATCTTCAAAATGTCTTGTGTTTCATCTTCAAGATATATGAGTTGATTCTTCCTTGCCTTTCGAAGATATTGAATTATAATATACTAATCACACTCATGCGTGATATATTCCATAGATCTCCATTTTACATGAGAACATTAACCTAACATATAAAACTAATTTCATATTTCACATAACTCTCTAATATAAAAAAGTCATTTCACATACCAACCAACAAGTATAGTATAAATTAGAAAACAATCCAAATTATTTTTCCGGTAAAATATATAATCAAATTGATTTCAAGTACATGCAATAATTATTAAATCCATTTATCAATATAAAATTATTGTCAAAAATTCTCAAAAATTAATATTATCAATTTTCTCACTTTTTTTTAAAAAAAAACGAGTTACCAATAAAAATACAAAAATAATTTATTACTCTGTCTTGATATAAAAATTTATTTAGTGATGCATATATTAAACATTTTACAACATAATGCTAACATTGCATATATAACTTGAATGCTTCAGGCATTTCACATCCTTCAAGGATTTCTTACACATATAAATATGTGATTTTCTAATAACGTTAACGCATAATCTTCAATCTGTTATATACTCAAGTCTTTCAAAAGACTCATACAAAACCTGACTAATTGGATCCATAAAAACAAATTTATCTTCCCCTCATTTCACGTTTCATATAAGAAATCTTGCACTGCTAGTGCATTACATTTAACAAATTTGAGAAACTTTGCACTGCTAGTGCATTACATTTAACAAATTTAAGAAACTTTGCACTGCTAGTGCATTACATTTAACAAATTTATTTATTTCCTATAAAAACTCATTTATATTTTATAGATTTTAACATCTTCAGGTGGTAAGACTACTGGTCTAATTGTTTGACAACTTCTAGTGCCTTGACTTCTGGTCAGAAATTTGACAACTTTTTGTGTCTATAATGTGTGGTCATTCAAGGGGAAATGTTGTAAATATATAATTTATTTGTAATATGTGGATGACCACATCCATGAGCCTTTTGCCCTTCTTGTGATATCCCTACAACTTCATCATGGCCACATCAATTTTGTCCATAGTTTAACATCTTCTAATGTTTTCAGGACTGCGGGTCCAAATTTTGACATCTTCTGGTGTCTGGACTACAGGTCCAAATTTTAACATCTTCTAGTGTTTGAACTACTGGTTCAAAATTCAATATTCACTTAGGGGAATTATCTCACTGTATTTAATTTTTTTTTTACCAATTATCCAATGTTGACTAATTGTAAAATGTGATTTTAATCACTTTCATAAATAATCATCAAATTATCAATATCAATTCAAATATTTCTCAAATTCAATGAAAGTTCTTAGTACCAAAACCACTGCTGGGGTTATAACTTTCATGAAAAATAAAAATTGTTGACCATATAAATTTATTGTCTCTTATAGAGCACAATAGTGAAACTTTTCTATTCTCATTCTTTTGAGAAAATCATTCTCTACATGATGTATATAACGCTTTTAGCGTATTTTGAACTTTTTGGCTTTTCTATCAATATTCATTTATTAAAAATGACTAGTCTTGTAAATATATATTTATATACAAATATATGATCCTTGAACTTCATGTTCATCAATGACAACCACAAAAAAAAAATACATTTGTCATATTATATCATCATCTCTACTGGAGATATGTGGTGTAAAAAATCAATCAAGAAACATTCTCATCATTTTCAATAGCTCCATAGTTAGCCCTCATAATTCCTTAAAATGGACTAGCTATTAGGCTTCGGGGCCAATATTAAACAATAGCTCTATTGAAATGATAAAATAATATAATTGATTCTATGATAATAAAATCATACATAGACTATTAGCCTTCAAGGCTATTATTAGCCAAACTTTTACTTTTTGCAAATTATCAATATGTGCAACTATTCTTATATGCACTTATTCATTACAAATAACATGGCTCCAAGCCATAAAAAATCTTTAACAATTATAAAACTTCTATTAATAATTTATCAATATATATATTGACTCATAGCTTTCCAGGCGATTATCAGCTAATTTCAATAGTTGAATCTTTACATTTTATAGATCTATTAAAATGTGATATTGTATCTTTCTATCACATATCCATAAATGGATAAAATTATCAATTTCGTGATAATAAAATCAGAGATGATATAGCTTCGGGGCATTTCTTATATAATCTTCACTTTTCAAGGTGGCAATAATAAATTCAAATATAAAAGAAATCATGCTTATATATAAATAATTCAAAAGTAAGATTAAGACTTTCTCACCTTCACCATGATGAGAAGAAATGTGAAAGTTACCTTGCTCCAATTCGGTAGAGACTCGTACTGATAACGTGTTGTAAACCAAATAGAAAATGTGAAGAAAGGAAAATAAAGAGACAAAATAGATACATAAATTAGTTCTAAAAAAGGTTTAGTTCTTCAAGAACTATCCTATATGCTCCATTGATGTAGCTCTTCAAGAGCTCATCCTCATGTCATATTATTATGTTTATTCACACTTACAATTCTATAGAAGGAAGCCCCTTTATATAGGACTCTTGACATAATGGAAGATGGGTAAGTTACAAGCTATTAGGGGCACCATAATGCACCTTCAAACACACTAATAAGCTTTCATGGAGATATTACAAAAAGGACTAAATTGATGTGGCCATGATGAGGTTGTAAGGATGTTACAAGAAGGGCAAAAGGCTCATGGATGTGATCATCCACATATTACATATAAATTATATATTTACAACAATAACTCATATATTTTTTAGTTGGATAATCTTTAAAGACCGAATAGTTAATTTACTCTAAAAAAATATTATTATTATTTATAAAATAAGGTGTAAATTAAAGACATAATCAATGCATATTAATGATATTAATGGTACTTTGAAGTGTAATAATACAATGCTTGTCAAAGAGATAAAATAATAAACTAACTATTCAGGCCATAAAACATTATCTAGTTAACAAGTTGATCCTTTTATTGAACTAAATAATATATTGTTTTAATTTTTTAGGGACTAAAGATTGTATTATTTTGATCTTTCGAGGAAAAAACTGTATATTTCAATCTTTTAAAAACTGAATTATCAATTCGATAATCTTTTACAAGCTGAATTGTCAGTTTACTCAAGATAAAATTAAGTCTAAGAAATACACGTTTGGTAAGATATCAGTATCTTTAAATGTTATAATTAATTTCCACAATCCTAGCCAATTAATAACAATAATAATACCTCATATACTTTTCAGTTAGAAAATAAAAAATAATATATAAGAAGTTATTAAGACATATAAAAAGGGGGTGGATGGTATGACCTTCTTCCATCAATCATTGCATCATCAACCTAATTTCCCTACAAAAATAATGGTTTGGTTCACAAAGTCTTGTTCTTCCATGGTTCTCATTCTACTGGTAACAATGGTTCTTGCGATGATAGAAGGCGATAAAGCATCCATTCTTCCTCCAAGAACAACAGTTCAAATCTTCAATAATCTGACTTCACATCAAGACTTAACTTTTCATTGCAAATCCAAGACTAAAGATGTTGGAGAGCACACCAACAAATTTGGAGAGGAGTTCGAATTTCGTTTCCAGCCAAATCTATTTTTCCAAGCAACATTATATTTTTGCAATTTCAGGTGGCCTTCGGATCAAAGATATCATTATTTTGACATATACGTACAAGAGAGAGATACGTGCAAAGTGTGTACTTGGCAAATAAATGAAGGAGGTGCATGCACGTGGTATCCACGTACTAAGACATATTCTGATTGTTATCGTTGGAGCAAAATAACATCCCCCACAAATTCTTCCTCTCATCTTTGATTAATTAGCCCTTGATCCATTTCAATCCATTTATGCTTTCCTATATATGTATTAATCAATAATTAATAAAGGTGCTTTATTCTGGCCCAAAAAAAATAAAGGTGCTTCATTTTGTGATTTTGAGATTATTCTCAAAAGTTATAATTTTGGCTATATTTTTTGTGTTTCAATCGCTAAGTCAAATCTTGGGGCACAATCCGTTAAGGATTGCACTGAATAAATCGAGTCATGAGGACATTATTCTTAAGACATATTTCCGTACAGTATAGCCGTCAAAACGAGCCCAATCCGGTGGGTTAGCTTGTTTAACTCGTCAAATTGGCGAGTGAAATTAAGCTTACGAAAAATTATAGCTTGCTTGGATTGGCTCACTCAACTTGTAACTCGTGGTGAGCTAACTCGAGTGAGTTGGCAAGTTGGTGAGCCAACCCACGTTATTTTTTTAAAATAAATATATACAGAATTTTAGATGTAGTGTCTAATGATTACTTATTAGTATTGGATGGTTATGGTATTGGTATAATTTGCCTTAATTTTCATGAATTTTATTAAGAAAGTTAATAAAAAAATATTATTAATATAAAAAAATTGGGAAAAAAGGAAAAAGAAATGGAAAAAATGAAAAAAAGAACTTGATGACTGGTGGGTTAAGTGGGCTAACCCGACTCACTAAGCTGTCGAGTCAGGTTGGTCAAACTTGGCTCACTTGGTTTCTTCTGGTCACGGGCGTTTTTGTCTTCTCTGGTCCTCTTGTGTCCATCTTTTTTTATGAACCTTGACGGGAGGCGTCCCAGTCTGATCAGGTTTTCAATTTCATCCTTCAAGACGATACACTCATCAGTGGTATGTCCTTCAGTTTTGTGATACCTACAATACTTACTGGTATCCACATTTCGCCCTGCCCTCCTGGGGCGGTCTGGGAGTCTTGGGAGGAGATCCGTGTTGGCGATTTCACGAAAGATTTCTGATTGGGACACGGCGAGAACTGTGTAGACCGCATGTCTTCCCCTAGGTGGGGATCGAGGACGCCGGGGGTGGTCCCTACCCCTTGGCGTCTAGTTCCCACCAGTCTTCTCCGAGCCTTTGTTATACGGCTTTCTCGCGTCTGGTTCTATTCTCGCGAAGCGATCGCGCTGGGTTTTGTCCAGATCTTCCTTCGTTATGAATTCCTCAGCCATCGAGAGAAGTTCACCCACGAATTTGGGGGCCCTGTGAGTGAGCTCCTTATGTACGTGGCCTGGTCTAATTCCAGCAAGGAATGAGTATACTGCGATTTTATCATCCACCTCTTTGATGCTCAACAATGTCTTGTTGAACTTTGCCAAGTAATTGTTGGAGATTGTGCCCTAGGGCCAATCATTTTATTTGATA
>QANZ01009462.1:7616-19666 GCA_003254925.1 Chamaecrista fasciculata
GAGAGAGAGAGAGAGAGAGAGAGAGAGAGAGAGAGAGAGAGAGAGAGAGGTGAGTAAAAAATAGTAAGAAAAGATAGAGGAGAGAGAAAGTTGTAAGGGTAATAAAAAAATATGGGTAAATTACACAAAAGGGCCATGTGGTTTGACCCATTTTCAGATAGGGTCCTTGTGGTTTAAAAAGTGTCAAATTAGGGGGTATGTGGTTTCCTCCGTTAGCAAATAGGGTCCCAGGTGGGTTTTTTCCATCCAAATTAACAGAATCATGTTAGAATGAATAAAACAAACTAAAAAAAGGACCATTTTGCAATTTGAACCAAAATGCAAAGAGTAGATCGATCTGCGTCACTGAGCCCTTCCTTCTCCTTTTTCTCTCTGGCCAAATCAAACCACCTAATCAAAGGCAAGAATTCCCCCGAATGACTGGCTCCTCCTACCATCGCTAATTCCTTTATAATCCCTCTAAATTCCGCACCTTCCTCTTCACAATATATCTTCCCGGATATCATCCTCATGATAATATTGAACGTCATTTCCGAAAATCTCGATCTCATCTCCACCTTCGCGAACCCATCGTAAGACTCTTGAGCCAGTTTTTGCACGAGCCTATTGATCTCGTCCCTTCGCATCTCCGAGAATTTGTTGAGACAATGCGTCGAGAGCAACTCAACCACCGTGATGCGGCGGAGGTTGCGCCAGTGGTCGCCGTACGGGGCGCACGCGATGTTGGTGTAGTTGTAGCCGAGATACTTTCCGGTGAGAAAGCGAGGGCGATTCGCCAAGACAATGTCGTTTTTGGTGAAGCATTCCTGAACTGCGGAGGGAGACGAAACGACAGTGACGAGTTGTTCCGAAGCGGAGAGACACAGATCGGTGGGGTTTTCTACATTTTGGTTCAAATTGCAAAATGGTCCTTTTTTAGTTTGTTTTATTCATTCTGACCTGGTTTTGTTAATTTTGATGGAAAAAAACCACCTGGGACCCTATTTGCTAACGAAGGAAACCACATGCCCCCAATTTGACTCTTTTTAAACCACAAGGACCCTATCTGAAAATGGGTCAAACCACATGGCCCTTTTGTGTAATTTACCCAAAAAATATTTTTATATGCAATTTACAAATATGCCCTTTGAAAATTTTATTATTTTATAGTAAAAAGTAGGTAATTATAGGTAGTTGAGTAGGGATATATTAGTAATTTTAGAAGATAAAGGAGAGATAATGGAGAGATAATGGAGAGATAAAGGAGGAAAATAAAGGAGGGAGAGATAAAGGTAACACAAACAACATTTGTAACTGTATCTGGTATTAAAGGAGTACTGGGAGATAAAGGAGGATAAAGGCACCGTAAGAGGGGATCCAAACGCAGCCTTAGCTACCAACAGAAAAATATTGAAAATAATCTACACAGGATACTTAGGCCCAAAAGAGCCAGATACAAGGCCTTCCTAACTTGGGCATCGAGAACTCACAAACCCTACATTTTGCAAACAAGAATAAAAGCCATTTTTTTTTTCTTTGAAGTCCCCTAATTATAATCCGCCAGAATGAACCATACTTTCTACAATTCCAGATGTTCCACCAGCATTACCTACTCATAACTTATAACAATAAATACTCTCAACAGGGGGGAATATCTGGGTATTTTCCACTATAAATATAAATAAATTTAACCTAATATAATTAATTTGGTGAGTATTAAATCAAGCAAGTATATTGCTCCCATCAGAGTCATCCCTCTCCAAGAACTGGCGTTTACACCAGCACAAATATTCAGGGATTGGCCCATCATCTCCTCTAACCCAGCTGTGATCCGCAACATCACCTAATGTCAACCTTCGTCTTGGATCTTCAAAACAGGAGTGAGAACCAAAATGACGACAATCCATTCCCCAAAATCCAGAAGAAAACAAAATTAGAGCCATATAGAAGTTCAGAGAAAAGTGAGATATAGGGGGTGTTTGATTCTCTATATCTCTAAGAATAAATTTTTAAATTTATTTTGGGCGTTTAGAACATCTCAATAATTTCCTATTTCTTAAATTTTAAAAACAATATTTGACGTTTTGAATTTTAAAACAAAAAAAAAGGTCTCTAAGATTTTTTTATTTTAAAAGTAGAAAACTAAAACATGTATCAAACAAGCCCATAAACTTTTATTGGAGGGCACGGGAGAAAACAAAATATTTAGACTAAAATGCAAACTTACCTAAAATTTAATAACGGTAAAAAAAAACCCCAAACTTTGAAAAGTCACACAAAACCCCTTGAACTTTTGATTTTGTGTAAAAGACTCTTTTTGTTAAGATTTTCATTAAAAAATCTCAAGTTTTTTTTTTTTTTTATAATTTTATGAATGTTGTTATATTTTACATCAATCCCAAAAATAAAATGAATTATTGTTGCAATTAATAGTACTAAAAAAAATTCTTGAAATTTTTAATGAAAATTTTAACAAAAGGGATCATTTACACAGAATCAAAAGTTTCAAGAAGTCTTTAGTCACCTTTCAAAGTTCAAGGATTTTTTTGCACAATCACTAAAGATCAGGGGTTTGTATGCAATTTAACCAAATATTTAATGAAATATACCTTTGCAAAGTAGACCCTCTATCAAGTTCTTCAATTTCGGATTTAAATCATCTGGGAATACTAAAGGATTATGGACTATCTGTAAAAGGAAGAAATCGTATGCTGAGATTTTATGACAGGCATGAAAAACAAGGAATGTGAAAGCTATCTATATATATATATATATTATATAAATATTAATGTGTGTTTATCTCTTACTCTGTCATAAGTATCTTGAAGTGTATCACCAAGAAAAGGGTATTCACCCAGTATCATGCAGTACAAAGTAACACCTACTGCCCAGGTGTCTGCTGCTTTACCATGATAGGTAAGACCTAAGCAACATTAAAAGACAGAACTTCAATGAGAACATGTACTTTCAGGGACTCTAAACCACAAAGAAATCTGCAAGCTCGAAAATATAACTCTAACCTAAACAACATTCTGGTGCAGTGAAAACAGGAGTGCCAGGTGACCGACGAAGCTCGTCATTATCATCCTGCAAAATGATATCAATGAAAAACGCAAGCTCCATATACAATGAAAAACGCTAGCCTTCATGTAATGTCACCGTAACAAATAAGAAAATATATTACTTTGAAGATTGGGCATAGGGTATGTGCCTGTATTTCGGTTAAGAACATAAATTTGGCCACACTGAAATACTTTTGAGGAACAATTTCGACCATATAAAACCCTCTCAAAACTATGTAAATTGACACGAATGACTGTCCATTCATAGCAAAACCAATGAGAAGAGGCTCTTGAGTTTACTGCATACAGATTCAACTTATATATATATGTGTGTGTGTATATTTGAATCTTCATAGTTCATGCATATATAACACACTAAATCATAATTACAATTACAATAAAGGTTAATAATTATGTTATACCTCAAATGCCTGGCTGACACTGAAATCCCCAATTTTTACTGTACCATGACGAGTAACCAACAAATTATCAGGTTTAATATCACCGTGCACAATATTCTGTAATTCAAAAGAAACCAATCATGAATCACCATAGTAACATAGTCAAACCATTTCAAAACAAATAACAAAGAGGACTAAGAGCATATTTAGTATTGTGTATTCTTTTTATTCCTTGGATAAAATCTACTGCTGTGAAGGATATTACATAATTTTGATAACTGTTAAGTGTAGGAAGCAAAGGCAACACACCCATCAGCAAATTAGAGTATTGAGTTAGTGAGTACGGAAGATTTACATATTGCACTTGAGAATCCAGAGATCTCAACCCTTTAGTTCATGGAACTAGCCCCCAACATTCTTATACATCATGATAACAAATAATTATGCAAAGAACTCCACATGCTAATGCTTGAAAACAACTGAATGAAGCACGATTGAAATATTGTTCAAATATTATTACAACTATTAACCCTTTGTTACAGAATAACTCAGTTGAGGCAATAATGTCAAGAGGATGGTTATCAAGATTGCAACCTTGAATCTTGATTGCATTGCGTGATCTTACATTCCAAGATCAAATGGAAATATTGGGGCATTGAGGTTGACATTGTAATCTTGATCATCAGATAATTAAATAATAAATAATAATAACAACAACATCAACAACTACTACTACTACTACTACTACTACTACTACCACCACTAGCCAAAAGTTAGAAATGTAGGGAATAATTTAAGTATCCTATAATTTCAGATTTGCCAATATTTCTCTCAGACCCTTGTTATCAAGGAAAAAAAATAGTTCTCACAGTCCTCATTCAAGTATTTCACACTTTACCAGAATGAATGGTAAAGTCAAGAAGGCAGTTACTATGTGTAAGAACTCCACACAAATAAGCAAAGAAGGTAGATTACAAGCAAAATATAAACCAACAGATATAGTCGTGACAGAAAAAGCTAATGTGTTATCCTCCAAATAAAATATTTGAGGTGGTAAAATTAAAATAAGTCATAACAAAGACTGCAGCATATATGTGAGAGTGATGGCACCCAAGTGGGTGTGCACAATAGGGAGGGGGCATATGAAGTTCAACAATACCACAGAAAGATTGGTTGAAAGATAGTACATGGCCATGGAGATATGTTAATCCTGAAACTATATCACGCAAGTATTTCCTAGCAGTCTCTTCACCTAAGGCACAATGAGGTCCAGAACCCTCACAAACCCATTTGCCTTCCACATATTCAAGTACTGTACAGAAAGAAAAAATAGTCAGGCATAGGATTTCAACATGAACTTAAATATTCAAATCTGGGGCTCAAACACAAAAAATTGGAGAATCAATCAATTATTAAATAAAAAATGAAAGATACTAGTCAAGAGTACCCATGTAAAAGTGATCCGACTCTGGGTCATCAATCACCTCGATGAGATTGACTATATTAGGATGTTCCACCATTTTCATAATGAGAACCTGAAAAGAAAGTTTCTCTCTCATAAATGCACAGACAACAGACAAAGGAGCAAATAGCATAGACAGTAGAAAAGCCAAAGATATACAGGATTAAAATATACCTCACGTAGAACATCAGTCATGGCAGTCTCCGAGGGCGCAACTCGAAGCTTTAGTAAGTGAGACTTATGAAAGGCCTGCAGTTCAAATCAAATTTCAAAAGATTTAAACTAGTATTGAAAACTTTGTCAAACAATTAGTATGGCAGAAATTCCTGTACAGATAAAACAGGAAAAATATGCAGAAAGTAGGTAATAGCGTTAGGCCTTAAAGATATAGAAACCACTCAACTTACTCATATACTATAGAATATACAGGAGGTTCATCTATCTCCTAGTAGTTGAAATTCTACAGTTTCTCCCATACAAACTAATCCAACTAATTACCTAGGTCCCATTCCTGCTATAAGGAATAGTAACTATTCGTTGCCACCATGCAGAAATCCAATGCCTGAGACACTAAAAAGTGTCCTTACCTTAATTGCATAATGCTTTCCATCGACAGAACTTCGGTATAGAACCTGCCATGAATGAAACAAAAGGGGCTCAGGAACAACTCTATTACTGAAAGGACATACAATATATTATTAGAGCACCATTCTTACCACTTTCCCATAGCTACCAGAACCTATCTTATATTCACGAACATATTCATTTATCATCTTGTTCCCTTTTTCATCCTGCCAGGTCAATAAAACTAAAATAAACCGAAGAGATATGTAATTACCTAAATCCAGGCCATTCAGCCCAAACAACCAATCAGAAGGCACATACACATTGTCCATAACAATGTTTATAGAGAGGTCACAAAATAAACTACTTTCAGTTACTTAATCCAACAAGAAAATAACATTAGTTGTTACTAATAATCCAACAAGAAAGAATAATAAACAATTAACAGTAAAAGTTAAGGCTTGCAGCAAGTGATAGTTGTTACTAATTACCATACCATGTTGGGTGGAAGAGTCTGCTGACAAGGTAACAATAGAGTACTTGGATTAAAACACTAGTAAAACAGTTTTTGGCTTTTTCCCAATACTGTGCTCATAATATTTCAATACCAATATCCCACCTAGTCTGAAATATTTTATTATATATCAGAAGCACCCTTGGATCAAAATCTTAAAAAACTAGTTCCACAATTACCTCTGTGCGAACAGCTCTGTGAGTTTCTTTAACAGGAAACTGCCTACAAACCATGCCATTCTCAGCTTTCAATTTCAAAATGTCCTCAGATCGATTGGCACGACTTATCACTTCACTATCATCTCCACTGCTGGTGCTAGTAACCTCACCATTATATGAGCCATCATCATCTTCAATGTCTTCATCTAACAATAGTTCCTGAGAGAGATTATTATTGATGCCAAGCTTAGCATTCTGGCGGCTAGATTTTCTGATGAATCCAAAGCAACTACAACATCCCATTGATTTGGCAAAAGTAAAACCCTTATTTAACATCTGGAGCTAAGATCTTAAGGCCGTTGTTCTACTCTCGGCCAAAGAAACTTTATTGATCGAAAATCTGTAAAAAGAACGTATTGTTAAGCTAGCAAGAAGTAAATAAAATTTGTACATTTTACAAGAAGCATCTATTTGGCTCACCTCGAACGGCCAAAGCAAATACCTAACAACTATGTTCTCTGCTGATCCTGTAATGATTTTCACAGCAAGAGTCTCATCAAATATATTAAAGCTATGTTGGATTCCATAAATTGCAGGCATTACGCACATATTGAGATTGTAATTGGTTAGTAATGGAAATATTCTCACCAGATTCCAAAGTAAGTAAGAAAGGGCTTCAAGCCCTATTGAACGGTGCTATTCTAGAGGATGCCATTCAGCTAGGTGAAGAGAGCGGCTAGTGATATTGAACCCACTTCGATTCGCACCTAACATTTTGTTAACTCCAGTTTATAACAAACGTTGCAGGCTTAGCCCACAACCTTCCACAAAAAAATCGTTGACCTTCTGCATAATCAGGAACATGCAAAAATTTTGGGGGAAAGTGGGAAACGAACAAATAAACAAAAACCGATTAACAAACACAGAATCAAAATGCAAATACTAGACAAATCGATAATGACAAAAGTTATATCAAATACCTTGAAAATCAATGATCGAGGAGCTACCTTTTCCTTTGATTTTTTTCCTTCTTTTTTTTCTAGGCGAGAATGGCAAGCTGGAAGAACTGAGTCACCCCAGCTCCAAAAGCCTAAATCGCCAACACGAATCACTGGCTTTTGGAGCAAGATAGAAAAATCCTAATTTAAAATTCAATTGTGAAAATTGCAGTCACCGCAAAAGCTGAAGGCGATCGATTCAATAAGCGAAACCCTATTGTAATTCTGGTAAATGGGGAAAGAATATTGAGGAATCTGAATCGAAGAACCCTACATAGGCGACGTTGATTGTAAACAAACGAAGAGAGAAACGAGAGGATCAAGACGTGAGCGATGTATAGAAACATAGATAAATCAATATCAAACGAAGAGGTCGAAATTATGTGAAGTTATCAAGGGTATAATTGCAATTTAAAATTTACAGGATATTTTTATTTCGCGGGGATATAGGAACAAAAATAGCAAATAAAGATATATTTTTTTTTTAAACTAAAGTGCAATTTTGGTCCTATATCTTTTTTTTGTTATATTTTTTGTCTCATATCTTTTGTTAAAGTCTCAATTTGGTCCCCTAGATTTTTTTGTTGCACTTTTGGTCTCTTATCTTTTGGTCAGGTTGCAAAACTGGTATCGTATGTTTTGGTTATGAAAACTACAAAGTTGGACTAAGAGTAATCTAACATTGAGTTCACAATATGAATGTCCAGTTGCTGGTTGTGAATGCTCGAACTTGTAAGGAAAGAAATCACAGGGATGGCCCAGAATTTCTTCTCTGATGCTAAAGTTAGTATAAAGTGTTCTATGAGTGAAGGGTTATGGATATAACGAGTACCGTACCTTTGTTAGGATACTCTTTACTATATATACCTCGGGAATCCTTGAGTCTAGGATTGTACGAGGTTTTGGGTTGGTGCGTGATAAGCGCATGCGCGGGGGAGTCTGGCGCTTAGCCCATCAGTCAAATCCGATGTGTCAGGCTTCAGATGGCTGGTGTTCGAATTGTCGTGCTGGGCTGCTACTTGGTAGGTGAGAGCATTAAATGCAACCCTCTCCATGCCTTTGGCTTGAGACCCCTTAGTCATTTCAAGCGTGTTCTCTTAGTGGAAGTACACTGTAGCTTGTACAACTTTGCCTTCTCGGAGCTGCCTTGAGGATCCCCGCATTAAATGTCAGGATCACCACATTTAATGCTTATGATTGCTGCAATAGTTGTGGCGTGACTTGTTTATTTCTGTTGGTGGGGTTGCGCGGGCGTGAAGCGTCTTCTGGGCTAGTTTTGTCCTTTACCTATGTAAAGGGCGTATATCACTTATCTCTCCTAAAAAGGATGGGAACAACGCCCTTGGCGCCATGGGTATTTCAGGTTATGTTGCAAAATTGATCTCATATATTTGCAAAAAGGTTTTACATAGTTGGATTAACTGTGGAACTTTTTACAAAGGTATGAGACCAAAAGTGATATGGTACCAAATTGGGACCTCTTGCAAAAGTATGAGACCTAAAGTGTGACAAATAAAATATAGAACCAAATTGGAAACTGAGCAAAAGATATGAGACCAAATTTGTACATTGACCTTTTAATTTTGCCATTAAAGATATAAATTATTTATTTTTATTCATTTGTAGTTAACACTCCTGCCCTCCAATGTCGAAACTAGAAATACCTTTTAAATTATTGGTCAAAACTTCAAATTGGCCCCAAGTGTATAAGATAGATTTCACATTGATCTTAAATGTCTATTTTTTTCAAATTAGCCCTGTATATTTTCACAGCTTTTCAATTAGGTCTCAAACTACTGAATGTGATTATATATTTTTTTATTTCAAATTTGAATATGATAAATCAAAAGCTACAAGTTACTTTTGACGAGTCATTTTTCTATCCAATTGAGATTGTCAACAAATGAAATCAAATCGGATATCAGAAGTGAGCCACACGTTACATGGTTAAACAAATGAGGTAGGTCATATCTCTCTTGTTTTGAATCTGAATGTATGTGTTCGATATTAATTCTTGATGAATTATTTCTCTGTTTAGTTGAAACTGTTCACAAACGAGTTCAAGTCGCATCTTGAAAGTAGTTTGGAACTAAAAGTGATAAATCTTAAACATATAGTCTCATGCCTAATTTCGGGACATAATTTGACCTCATTTGTTAATGATATCAATTGGATAGAGAAAAAATTCTTAAAAAGTTAACACATGATTTCGAAATCGTAGCGTTAAGATTTGTAACTAGACAAATATGACTAACTTCATTCATTTAATAATGAAACGAGTGGTTCACTTTCAGAACTCGATTTGACCTCATTTATTGACTATCTTAACTAAATAGAGAAATCACTCGTAGGGGTTTGTTGAGTTTCAACTTAAAACGAGAGAGATATGTCTACATTCAAGATTTGAGATCAATTTGAGAAATTATAGAAATATGTAGGATTAATTTAAAAAAATAAACTATTTAAGATCAATTTGAAATCTATCTCATATTTAGGACCAATTTAAGGTTTTTACCTAAATTGTATTATTATATTTTCATTTTTTATATATCAAATTAATGATACTTGACACATTGTATCATAAGCCTGAAAATATAAATTTATATAATGTAATATGATATTCATGTGTCCATCCAAAAAACAATATTGATGTGTTTATATATATATATATATATAAATTATTACCTATTCTAAAAATTATAATGATTATTATATTATAAAATTAGATATTTATTGTCTTGGTTGTATAAAGAATTTATTAAAAATAAATTTTAGAAGGTTTTATAAATCTTGAAATAGAAATTTTAGATATAGATTTTTTTGCAAAGGTTGAAATTTTATTTTGGTGATTTATATATGAGTTAGATTTCACTTTAGTCTTCTTTTTTTGTTTGTTCCAAGGTACTTCTCTATATTTCTATGATTTTTTATTTTTTCGTTTCAAATTACTAAATGTGATCATATCTTTTTCATTTCAATGTGACAAGTCAGAAACTACGAATTACTTTTGACAAATTATTTTTTTTCTAGTTAGGATCATTAATAAACGATGTCAAATCGAGCTATAAAAGTGAGAAATTCTTATTTCACAGAAAATTGAATAAAATTGATTATATCTCTCTTATTTCAAATTCAAATGCAATGAATTTAAAGTGGTGAAGGGTTATGGATATAACGAGTGTCGTACCTTTGTTATGAGATACTCTTTGCTATATATACCTCGGGAATCCTTGAGCCTAGGATTGTACGAGGTTTTGGGTTGGTGCGTGATAAGCGCATGGGCAGGGGAGCCTAGCACGTAGCCCATCAGTCAAATCCGATGTGTCAGGCTTCAGATGGCTGGTGTTCAAATTGTCGAGTCGGGCTACTACTTGGTAGGTGAGAGCATTAAATACAACCCTCTCCATGCCTTTAGCGTGAGACCCCTTAGTCATTTCAAGCGTGTTCTCTTAGTGGAAGTACACTGTAGCTTGTACAACTTTACCTTCTTGGAGCTGCCTTGAGGATCTCTGCATTAAATGTCAGGATCACCACATTTAATTCTTATGATTGCTGCAATAGTTGTGGCGTGACTTGTTTATTTGTGTTGATGTGGTTGCGCGGGCGTGAAGCGTCTTCTAAGCTAGCTTTGTTCTTTACCTATGTAAAGGGCGTATATCACTTGTCCCTCCTGAAATTGATGGGAACAACGCCCTTGGTGCCGTGGGTATATCAGGTTATGTTGCAGAATTGATCTCATATATTTGCAAAAAGGTTCTATATAGTTGGATTAACTGTGGAACTTTTTACAAAGGTATGAGACCAAAAGTGATATGGTACCAAATTGGGACCTCTTGCAAAAATATGAGACCTAAAGTGTGACAAAAAAATATATAGAACCAAATTGGAAACTGAGCAAAAGATATGAGACCAAATTTGTACTTTGACCTTTTAATTTTGCCATTAAAGATATAAATTATTTATTTTTATTCATTTATAGTTAACACTCCTGCCCTCCAATGTCGATACTAGAAATACCTTTTAAATTATTGGTCAAAACTTCAAATTGGCCCCAAGTGTATAAGATAGATTTCGCATTGATCTTAAATGTTTTATTTGTTTCAAATTAGCCCTGCATATTTTCACAGTTTTTCAATTAGGTCTCAAACTACTGAATGTGATTATGTATTTTTTTATTTTAAATTTGAATACGATAAATCAAAAGCTACAAGTTACTTTTAACGAGTAATTTTTCTATCCAATTGAGATTGTCAACGAATAAAATCAAATCGAATATCAGAAGTGAGGTAGATTATATCTCTCTTATTTCGAATCCGAATGTGATGTGTTCGAAACTATATATTAATTCTTGATGAATTATTTCTCTGTTTAGTTGGAACTGTTCACAAACGAGTTCAAGTCGCATCTTGAAAGTAGTTTGGGACTAAAAGTGATAAATCTTAAACATATAGTCTCATGCCTACTTTCGGGACATAACTTGACCTCATTTGTTAATGCTATCAATTGGATAGAGAAAAAATTCTTAAAAAGTTAACACATGATTTTGAAATCGTCGCGTTTAGATTTGTAACGAGACAAATATGACTAACTTCATTAATAATGAAATAAGTAGCTCACTTTCAAAACTCGATTTGACCTCATTTGTTGACTATCTTAACTAAATAGAGAAATAACTCGTTGGGATTTGTTGAGTTCGAACTTAAAACAAGAGAAATATGTCTACATTTAAGATTTGAGATCAATTTGGGAAATTATGAAAATACGTAGGATTAATCTAAAATAAATAAAATATTTAAGATCAATTTGAAATCTATCTCATATTTAGGACCAATTTAAGGTTTTTACCTAAATTGTTTTATTATATTTTCATTTTTTATATATCAAATTATAGAGAATTGGAAGTTTTTTTTTT
>QANZ01009462.1:19738-52563 GCA_003254925.1 Chamaecrista fasciculata
TTTTTTTGTTTGTTTGGAGGTACTTCTCTATATTTCTATGATTTTTTTTTTCATTTCAAATTATTGAATGTGATCATATCTTTTTCATTTCAATGTGACAAGTCAAAAACTACGAATTACTTTTGACAAATTATTTTTTTGTCTAGTTGAGATCATTAATAAATGATGTCAAATCGAGCTCTAAAAGTGAGAGATTCTTATTTCATAGAAAATTGAATAAAATTGATTATATCTCTCTTATTTCAAATTCAAATGCAATGAATTCAAAGTGGTGAGTTATTCTAGACGAGTTCTTTCTTTATCTGATTGTATCATCGTCATTAAACAAAGTTAAATTATACCAAAAAGTAAGTTTAGGACGAAAAAAATAAAAATCATAGAAACCTAAAAAATCACTTTGAAAAAAATATGTGTAGGACTCATGTGAAATCTATTTTAGTCAATGTTTTTAAAATCAAATTAATAGTGAATTGGAAAAGATATTTGGGTCACAAATTCAAGCGAATCAAAAGACCTCATAAATATATAAATAAAATAAATAGTAACTATTATAAATATAAATAATCTATAATTAATAAAATATAAATTATAACCATATAATATTTTTGTAAGTTATAACAACAAGTCAAAATCACATGTTTATAAATTTAAAAATTCATCATTTCACACAAACACAATATTTTTTTTTTGGCCTGACACACAAACACAATATAGATAAGTTATAATATTAACAAGTACCAAATCGAACCAAGCATGTTTTACTAAGTTTGAAGATTTATTATAGTCATTATTAGCAACTCCCAACCTTATTAGAGAGTAGGTTTTTTTTTTTAGGGGTCTATTAGTTTGAAATAGGCCATTGAAAGAACAAAAAAATAAAAAAATTGTTTTTTTTAAGAGTAAACTAACAATTTAATCTCTGAAATATTATCGAGTTAATAACTCCGTCTCGAAAATATTGGAATTCATAATTTAGTCCCTATAAAATTCAAACACTATACTTGTTAGTTTTTTTTATGGGCTAAAGATTAAAGAGTATACCATTTGATTCTTTCAATAACTAAAAGGTATATTGTTTAAATTTTTCAACAACTAAACTGTGTATTTCAATATTTTACCGACAAAGTTGTTAGTTTACTAAAAAGAATTGTGACCTAAATGGCTAAATGGATTTCTAAAAATTGCCTTGGGACATGGTCCAAAACGGGTTAGGGTGATCCAAAATAGTCTAATGACTCCAACCGACTGGCATCTCTCTCGATGATGGTTTGATCAGTCTGATTTTAATAACATTGATTTTTTTCATAGAAGAAAAGTTTAAGTAAGTTAAGTCCCGAGGACTCACCAAGGTCAAGGCATGTCTCAAGGGCTCCAGGCTCTATGAACATGTATAGAGGTATTTACAGATTGCCTATCATTTATCAACAAGACATTCACATTGGCAGCGAGAATCGAACTCACGACCTTGTGGGTTATGAGTCAACTCCTTACCAATTGGGCCAATCTTTATTGACAACATTAATTTTAGAATAATTCGATTATTGAAATATTATTGAGTTGATGTCCGATTCACCCCTGGAAGATTAAATTGCTAATATAATCCTTAAAAAAACAAAATAGCATTCTTGTTACATAATTTAATATTTAAAAACTAATATTTGAATCAATTTGAGTTATTAGTTTACTCATTTTAATATATTTAAGATCCCTACTGTACACAAATTTGGAAACACACTTTTTTATCCAACTCTCAGATTGCACTCGAATTCTCAATATTCTTTTTTTTTTTCATAAATATAGACAGATCTTAAAATATAATTTATTAGGCTATAAGAATTTTCCTTTCACCTAAAAACATTTTTATTGGTCTGATTAATCAGAAACAAAATGTCACTGTCACCTGTTTCTTTCATCCAAAATAAATCTATACACCTTGAACAACCATTCAAGGCAGCATAATAAAATATCTGAAAGTCAGTGGACATTTCAAGAGGGAAAGTAAGTTACATATGATTGGAAGAATCTATAGCAATACTTCAGTCCACATTATGAACAGATAACTAAACATGTATATATAATGATTTAAAGACTAAAATTTTATTTTGGTCCATTGTGTATTATTTTTTTAATTTGGTGACATAAACACATTTTTTTTTATTAAAATTGATCATCATATTTAATTTTCTAAACTTTTAAGATCTTACAAAAAATACCCATAAAATAAAAATAAAATTTATGTATATGTGAGTTAAGATATTATATAATCAACTAGCTAGCTGTATTATATTTTCAATCCATGATAATCTTCTATGACGTATGGATACTGATACGGATACGAGCCACGACATGGACACGGACACAGATACACTGACACGCCAGATTCATAAAATTATACGACACGACACGGCATATATTTATATATATATAATTAAAAATTCATAAATTTTGATGAAAATTTTAAAAATTACAATATCTATTTATAATATATGTCATATGTGATATTATTTTCTATTGTTTGTCATAATAAAGTCACAAAAAATTCATTTTATATTTTGAAACTTTTGAATATGTGTCGTGTGAGTATCGTACGGGTGTCGACATGCTGTAAAAATGAAATATCTATGCTTCATAGATAATATCTAGCAAACTTAGATAAATAATATATAAAAGATTAACATTAATAACAAAATAATTTATGAGGGATTGAATTGGGGAACAAAATCTATGAATAATTAAATTGAAAAAAATACTAATATATAAGTGACTAAAATAAGTTTTTGTCTTTGAGCATTTTATATAGGCTCATACAATATTTTTAAAATTGGACCGGCTATTGAACTGGCTGAAGCAGCAGTTCAAGGTTCAATGGTTCAATTGGGGTTCAACTGGGATTGGACCGTTAACAATTAAATAAATTAAAAATAATATATTTAATTTAATATAATAAAAATATACTAATATATATTAAAAATATATAATAAACTTTTTAAATTTAAGCTTGATTGAGTAAGAAAATGAGAAGTAAGAGAATAAAAGATCAAATGTTGAAGTGAAAATTACTAAGTAGCTTATTATTTTAAGTCTAAACTTGATAAGAAAAAAATACTCTTAAAATAGCATCATTTTAATCTAAAAAAGTTAAAGAAAAAAAAGAATAAAAAGAGTCTGAACCGGTTCAACCCTAAAATCGTTCGGTTCTTAATCCAAGCGGTTTTATGAGCAACTCGAACCGGACTACTAGCTGGTTCACGTTTCAACCAGTCTGACCGTCTGATCCGGTCCAATTTTTACAACCATGCGCTCAAATAAGACTTTGGGTTCATGGAGGGGGTTAGGGGTGTCCACTGGGCAATTAGGGCAATTTTAAAAAAATTTAAATTAGAAAGCTCACATAGATTTAAAAAGAAAATAAACCAAGCGTTTTTTTAAAAAATGTCAATCCAAACTAATAAATAATAGTTTTGATAGTTTGAAGTTTCATGATTTTTTATTTTGTTTTTATACCAAAAAACACATTATTTTTCTATAGTATATGTTTTAAATATACCAATTACAAATCAAATATTACAAAAGTAATAATTATATTAGTATATGTCATCTTACTACTTCCTAGTCATTAAATATAAAAATTTCATACCATATCAATTTTTTAAAATTATCAAAATGATCAAATAATAAAAAATAGCAAAGTTTCCAATTATTTACAATGTCAATTTTATCAGGAAGCTTGCAATAAATAGTAGAGACTAGAGATTGATGAGATCAAAACTTACGTATAAGTTTTTAGATTTAGTTTTTTATTTGTGTAAAATGTCATACATTGTGTTTAATGTGTATGTTTTTTTTTAAATAGAGATGTGTAGGGTTTGGTTTGATTTATTAAAAGGTTAAATCACTTAACCAAATCACTTAAATTTAAATTATTTCAAATCAAACTAAAATCATATATCAATCGGTTTAGTTTGGTTTTAAGTGGACTTGGTTTAATTCAATTTGGTTTAGGGCTCATTTTGAACATCTCTAGAAGGACTCATTTTGAAGTTCCAAATTGAATAGATTAATCTTCTTCTATTATAGATCACAACTTTAACACTTGTAGTTAATAACAATTTGATTGCGACAGAATTACTAAGTTAATTAACATCTAAGTTAGTATTTTGAGTTAATTATTTATTATACTTCCACACGTACAATTGATTAATAAATAAACTTGAATATTATATGCCTACTTGAAGTTTTCTCATAATCCCCTACAAGATTTCAGTTGTGATTAATTTAAGGGTAAATCATTGTAAACACAACTATGCTTTAGCTCGATCTTACTTTGATGGTGTGTGTTTCAAAACTTCTCACTTTAAGTACTTTTGATTTGCACGGTTAACAGTTAAGGTATTTATGGTTTTGTTTTGTCAATTTTAATGAAAAATGTCACCTATAGCTCATGCGCCGATAACATGACTCAATCTTAACAACTGGTTTCTATTACATTTTAGTCGTAAATTTCTATTACATTTTAGCTATTGATTTCTTTTGCATCTTAACTGCCGATTTTCATTCCAAGGTTAAATACTCATTTTGGTCCTCAAACTATAGTGTAAGTTTTATTTTGGTCATAAAACTTTTTTTGTTCCATTTTTGACCTAAAACTTTCATATTTGTTCCATTTTGGTCCCCAAAATGTGATTTTATTAGGTTTTCCACCGTTATTATTAGTCATAAATTGGAGATAAAAATCAACCACAAACTTATCTCCAATTTGCTAGTAAGAATGAAATTTTTTCTTTTTCTATTTTACCAACTCACTTATTATATTACATACATGAGAGAGATATGATTCATCTCAAATTTTTAGGTTACAAAAAATGGCATAAGCCGTATGAAATCACATTTTTTAGACTAAAAATGGAACAAATGTGAAAGTTTGAGGACCAAAACAAAACAAAAATAATTTTAGGACTAAAATGAAACTTACCCTATAGTCTGTGAATTAAAATTTAATTTTTTATTAAGTCATGTGAGAGGTATGTGATATTTTCCGTTAAAATTGATGGAACAAAATTATATGGGTCCTTCTAACAATGTGCCTTTTTCTTTTGATTGGTCAAGTGAGTTTTCAAAACATTAAAAATTATCTTTTAAATGAATTTTCGTAGATTTCAAAATATGATATGCTCTACTAACCAATAAGAAGAAACCTTAAAATGTACCCTAAGGGCACATGTTAGATAAATCCAAATTTTATATATACCCTAACCTCTAGTACTCAAAATAAATATTTTGAACCACACACAATACCAAATTAAAGTAAGATCAAGTTAAATCACAGCTACGTTCACTTAATTTACCCTTAATTTAAATCTTGAAAGATAATGGAAGGGGATGATAGGTGCAAAAATGGACATAGTCGAGCTTCTTCCTTTTGAGTTTTTCTTCAACTTAATTATTATTATCTGCCACCACCACATGTTAGAAAAATAGTATAGGCTTTTGATAGAACATGAAAAACAGAGTAGGCTTTGATAGTGTGGTCACTGTCCTTAAGGAAATTAAGCCCCCACTACTGTATTGCTGCTGGGTTTGTATGACAGATTTCCTCCAGGATTTTACAAAACCTGATATTATAGCCAGCAAAACTATAATATCTTATGAACACAATTTTGTGAAAAGAAAAGTTGAAGATGAAATCTCTTAATTGATATCCTGTTTGAGAGAAGAGATGCTATTTATAGAGGAAAAACTGAAGATGTACAACCTTTCAGATTCCTACAATCATATCTTTTCATGTTCAATCTTAACGGTTGGTCATAACGTGTCATGATTCAATATTCATGACTTTTTAATAAACAGTTACAACCATCCACATATGAAGAGTTATGACCCTTCACATATGAACCCTCTTCTCAACCCTTCAACTTATCCAATGTGAGATTTTAATTACTAACTATTTTCCAACACCACAAAGTGAAAAAAAAAAAATAAATAAGAACAAGTGTGGGTTGATAACCAAAGAAAAAAAAAAGACAAAAAAAAAATAAGGAAACACTTTAATTATGATTAAATCAATATATATTTATAACTTAATTGTGTTAATTTAATTTTTAAATGCTAAAATGCATTGAAAAATCATCGACTTTAATTTACACTATTAAAATCTTATAGAACTTTGAGAAATAATGAAAAGCTCTCTAAATTTATTTATTTTGTATAGAATTCGTTGTTAAAGAATGATTTTATTATATTTGATATTAAAAAAAAGTTACAATGGATTGTTATTGTATTGACTAATTGAACAATGGTAATTAAAAATGAAAATCTTATGAAATAGATATTTTTACAGAAAAAAATTAAAGAATTTTTTTTTATCACTTTTCATAACTTAGAGATTATCTTACATATATAATGGCTTGTAATTTGTAAACGACGCTAGCTAGGGTCGTCGTCGGCCGGCTTATGCTGCATCAACACTGGACGACTTGACGTTGACTTCCATTTAATATGTCAGAGGAAGCTTTTTAAGTATAATCTAAACCCACTACACAAATTTAATCACGTAAAATTGGACGTAAACACGACGTTAACGAGTTATGAATTTATTTTTGCTTACAATGTCAACAAAATTAAGCCATGCATGTGTTGTACTGCCATGCAGTATATATATATATATAATACATATGCCTCGATTTTCACTATAATTCATAATATAATAATGCCAACTAGCAGTATATTTATTTTCACACTGCTTTTCTTGTTACTTGTTTAGCTTTAACTTAAGAGAAGCAAAGATAATACGTATAATTAATGTCCTCTCAAGTTTTAGATAGCTTCAACTCCAAGTATTTTCGCCTTTGACTAATCTTTTCTATAGTCAATATATAGCATTATTGCAACTCCCATTTGGGGTTGATGAAAGATCAAGTTTTTTCTTTTTTAAAAAAGTTAAAATACATAAAATCATTTTTAAATTTACTTATAATAAAAAAAATTACAAAAGCGTCCTAATTTTTTTCTTTAGAGAAATACAAAAAAATTACCCCTAAACTATAGGCTAATTAAGTGTCAGTTGTATCATCAATTTTTTTTTATAGTTAATAGTATATTCAATCTTTCATATTTAAATTAATTATACTCCACCCTTAACTCCGATAATAAAACTAACAGAAAATGTTGAGGTGTTTACTTACTGTACTAATATGTGTATTACAAGGCTTAACTCATCTTAAAAGAGATCTTAAGGGAAGAGAATTGTCTCAGCCCATATATACAGCTTGTCCGCCCTTTAAATAAGCAAGGTAGGACTCCAGTGCACCCCCCTCATGCATGAAGTCAACGAGTCATCTCTAGAACAACCTATAGTAATGCTCATCCATCCACACATCTCCAAGCCCACTCCGATACCATGTCACAAGGCATAACTTATCTCAAAAGTGCTCTTAAGGGGAGAAGATTGCCTTCGCCCATATATACAACTTGTAAGCCCTTTAACTAAGTTGAAGTCTCAAATAAGTGCTACATGAGGATTTAGGAAGTTGGGGTACAATTGACTCAAATGTAAAAGATTTGAAGTACAATTGACCACGAAAAAAATTTGGGGTACAACTGACACTTATCCATAAATTAGGAGATATTTCAGGTACTTTTGCCAAATAAATATTTTTGTTTTCCATTCCATTTTTTTATTATAGTTATATATATATATATTTTTTTTTTAACTAATAGTTGTTATATATTTGATATTGAGTGAAACTTAAAGTTAACTATTATTAAATACAATCTTTTAAGAGAAATTATTATTGATCTTTTCTAAACAATGGAATTTTCTAATAAAAATCATAATAAATTAGATTAGTATAATTGCGATCACCTTGTTAATTAAAAAAATTCTATAACTCACATAAAACTCTCTAAAGTAAAAGTTTCTATAACACATTAAAACTTTTTTTGTTGTGGGGTAAAGTTTAAGTGAGTAAAAGTTAAATCAATAAACCTAAGTTAGTATAGCAATTTAAAGGGCGCGGCGCATTAATGGCCACACCTAAGATTGCAAAAGCAAGAAACCACAAAACTTTTGAAGAGATTTAGGCTAAATCCAATACTTCATTCATTAACTCCAAAAGCTAGTCAAACAAATAAAACCTATGGGAAGAGCTGGCTCTAAGCTGTTAGATTATAACTTATAATGTAGCGCCAAAACTTAAGCCGAACTTCGTGGGCCAATTTGCACACTTCTATAAATCACACTTCTCTCCCATTCTCTCCTCCATCAATCTCAAGCTCATCAAAACAGAGCAAAGAGAAAATAAAAAATAAAAAACAGAGTACTCTGACATTGCATTATACTTTGTAACAACACAAAAATACACATATGGGTGGAAGAAAGAGGTACTTGAGCATTTTGGTGGGGTTCTTCCTCCTCGCGCTGATCGCCATGGAAGCCGGCATTGCCGGTGCTCAAGTCACCGGAGGAGGAGTTGCAGAAGAATTGAAGAAGAACGATGAGAAAGAGAAGCTGAAGAAAGAGGAGGAGAAGGTGAAGAAAGATGAGGAAAAGCTGAAGAAAGACGAGGAGAAGCTGAAGAAAGATGAGGAGAAGCTGAAGAAAGATGAGGAGAAGAACATGGATAAAAAGAAGGTGAAGAAAGAGGAAGAGAAGGTGAAGAAAGAGGAGGAGAAGGTGAAGAAAGAGGAAGAGAAGGTGAAGAAAGAGGAAGAGAAATTGAAGAAAGAGAAGGAAAAGCAAAAGCTAAAGAATGATGCTGCAAGTACACATTATAAGATTTTGACGCCATTGCCATCGGGACAAGAAAGAGCTTTCTGCCAAGCGAGAGGAGCTTGCTACTATAAGACACTCGTGTGTCCTTCCGAGTGTATGCTGAGGAAACCCAAGAAGAACAAGAAGCATAAGGGATGCTTCCTTGATTGTAGCAGCAAATGCGAAGCCACTTGCAAGTGTAAGTTTCTTCTATATATTTTTCTCTTGATGCAATTACTGAGACTCAACAACTTACATGTTTGGTTGAACAGATAGAAAGCCCAACTGCAATGGCTATGGCGCCCTGTGTTACGACCCTCGCTTCGTTGGCGGCGATGGCGTTATGTTCTACTTCCACGGCACCAAAGGTGCAAACTTTGCCATTGTCTCCGATGAAAACCTCCACATCAATGCTCACTTCATTGGAACTCGTCCCCAAGGTCGCACTCGTGACTTCACTTGGGTTCAAGCCCTTGCTGTCATCTTCGACTCTCATACTCTGCTCATTGCGGCGAACAAAGTCTCCCATTGGAATGACACCCTCGACTCCCTTCGCTTTCAATTCGACGGTGAACCCTTTGTTGTCCCCTCCGACGACGATGCCGAATGGAGGGTCACTGCTAGTGAAAGACAAGTGGTGGTGGAACGCACCGACGAGGTGAACAGTGTGAGAGTGACGATTTTTGGGTTGGTGGAGATGGATATAAAGGTGAGGGCAATTGGGGAGGAGGAAAACAGAGTACACAAGTATGAGATTCCAGAGGATGATGCATTTGCTCATTTGGAGACTCAGTTTAGGTTTGTGAAGCTTTCAAAAATGGTGGAAGGGGTTTTGGGGAAGACGTATAGAGAAGGGTATGTGAGTCCTGTGAAGAAAGGGGTTCCTATGCCCATAATGGGAGGAGAAGATAGGTATAGGACACCGTCTCTGTTTTCAACTTCATGTAAGGATTGCAGGTTTCAGAGGCCTTCTTCTTCTTCTGGAGTTGCTCAGTATTGATGAGAAACTTGGGGAAATGAATAGTTATATATGAATGATTTGTATGGTTTTGTGTTGTAACCAAAGGTAAAATAAGGGCCTAGTAATAAAAATGAATGAAGCCCATGATAGTGATCAATTTTTTTCATCTAAAATCTAATTGTGATTTGTTCTAGTGTATGAATATTTATGGAAATCAATTTTTCTAGCTCTTTTTTTGGAGATGTTGTGTTTGTGAGAGATACTTGGTTTTCAACACTTCAGCCCATAGGTTATTCTCATTCTTCATGAGGCTGCTCAAAATCTTAAGAAGGCAAGCTTTATTCATTATATTTTTTGAGTGAACAGTGAATTTGATCCGAATCGAAAGAGATCTGAGAAAGTTTCCATGTATGAGGAGGTGCTTTGGTTTCTGAACAAATTCGATAATTTCTTTTTGCTTTTCAGTTTTATGATGATGATTAATTGATGAGCGTGGGTGTGTTTCAGATGATGATGAATTGATGAACGTGGGTGGGTTTCCGATGATGATGAATTGATGTACACGGGTTTTGGATTTAGCAAATGATTTTTGGATTTTTTTTGAACAATACACAGGGATAATGGATTTAGAAGAAGAAGAAAGATGGTTTTTGGATTTTCTAAAAAGTACAAAGGGAAGAAGAAGCGTGAAATGCTGCGTTTTTTTTAAGTTTTGGTGTAAAATCAATTTAAACCTCACATTTCTTTCTTTTCTTTACGTTTTAATCCTATAATAAAAGGAAAAGGACTTTAATGTAAAATAATAAAACTTTTGGGAGATTAAAGTTAATTTTCCCTTTTTTTTAAACGGAAAATTTGGATGGAAAATGTTGAGGGACTAACGATGGAAAGTTTTGGAAAACTGATGGACCAAAACGGAATGAAAAATAATTGAGGGACCAATTTGGAACATTGACCAAAACTGAGGGACCAAAATAGAACTTTGGCCAATAAAAAAATAGCAGTAGAAAAGTAAAGACCAAGTTTGGGCGCGAGGTCAATTTTTCTTACAACTATGGCGGGAAGAACTCGGTCTAGACTAAGGAAAATGACTTTAATGCAAAAAATTAAAACTTTTAGGAATTTAAAGTTAGTTTTCACTTTTTTTTAATGGAAAATTTGGATGGAAAATGTTGAGGGACTAACGGTGGAAAGTTTTGGAAAACCGAGGGACAAAAAATGACTGAGGGACCAATTTGGAACATTGAGCAAAACTAAGGGACCAAAATAGGACTTTGACCAATAAAAAAAGCAACAGAAACGTAAAGACCAAGTTTGTCTCAAAATAAAAAAAGAACGTGAGAACAGAGAAGACGAGAGCATTACGACTAACGAGGGCTTTATTGCATGTAGAACCCAAAATCATCACTTTTTGACTAAAAAAGACATTTATATATATTTTTCCACGGCATTTCAAACTTCATACATTTTCTTCTTCCCTCTCGAAATCGGCTTCTAGTGCTTTCGTAGTTGCTTTTTTTTTTCTTGTGAAAAAACCGCGACCTTTGAGGGCAAGGTCAATTTTTCTTATAGCTATGGCAGGAAGAACTCAGTCTAGATTGAACCTTAAAGCGAAGAAAGAAGGGCCTTTGGTGGATTTTGAGTCGGATGGTTTGGTGTTCATAGAAGAAAACGACATTAAATCAACTCTAATAATGGATGATAGCAGTGATCATGACCACGACGACGTGTCGTTTACAATCGAATGAGACGAAGATGTTGAAAGAAACAAGTTTGAGTTGAGAATCAAGAGGAAGAAAGTGAATGAACCTGATTGCGCCTATGAGACTGTCGTTTCAGCAGGTGGGTATGTGGCCCAAAGAACACGTTCTCGTACTATTTCAATACTCGGGAAGATTAATTTGAAGCAGGGAATGATTAGTAATCCACTTTGCATCGATGATGATGAAGAAAAAGGAAAAGGACTTTAATGCAAAATAATACAAATTTTGGGAGATTAAAGTTAGTTTTTCCTTTTTTAAACAAAAAATTTGGATGGAAAATGTTGAAGGACTAACGGTGGAAGGTTTTGAAAAACTAAGGGACCAATTTGGAACATTGAGCAAAACTGAAGGACCGACTTTGGCCAATAAAAAAATAGCAGCAAAAATGTAAAGACCAAGTTTGTCTCAAAAATAGAAAAGGAAAGTGAGAAACGAGAAGATGAGAGCATTGCTACAGACGAGGGCTTTATTGTATGCAGAACCCAAATTCATCACTTTTGACATAAAAAAGTCATTTGTATCTATTTTTTCATGGCATTTCAAACTTCATACATTTTTTTCTTCCCTCGCGAAATCAGCTTCTAGTGCTTTCGTAGTTGATTTTTTTTTTCGTGAAAAAAATAGAATCTTTGGCAGGGACGGAGCTAGAAATTGTCCATAGAGGGGGCCATTTTTTCCTATAGTTATTATATATTAAAATAATATTTAATTAGTATTATATATAAATAATATATGTATGTAAAATAAACAATTAATGAATAATATGAGATAAAAAATATGATATTATGAATTTTAATAAATAAAAATTCATAAATGGTGTAATGCGGTCAATTAAATAGGTAAAAAGCTTTATTGAAAAATGAAAATTTAAAAAAAGATTAAGTTAGATGGACCAAATTGAGAAAAAGTAAATATGTTATGGACCAAAATGTGATTTTAGCTAGAAAAAAATAAGTGAAGTAAAAAAAATGAAATGATAGGAGGTTGCAAAAAAATTAAAAATGTGAAAGAAATAAAATAATAGGGACCAAATTGAAATAGAATAAACATGTGAGGGTACAAAATGTAATTTTAGCCCTAAAGAAATAAGTAAAATACAAGAAAAAAGGAGTTTTGAAGCGCGGGATCGAACCCATGCCAAGTGTTTGGGGGGAGGGGCTGGGGCACACATATCTCCACTTTAACACACATTGCATAATCATAAGCTATATACACATTTTATTTATTATTAGTAAAATTTTGCCGGGGGAGGGCATGGCCCCCACCGACCCCGTAGCTTGGTCCTTGATCTTTGGGGGCGAGGTCAATTTTTCTTACAGTTATGGCGGAAAGAACTCGGTCTAGACTCAACATTACAAAGAAGAAAGAAGGGCATTTGGTGGATTCTGATTCGAATGGTTTGGTGTTCATAGAACATAACGACATTAAATCAACTCTAATAATGGATGATAGCAGCGATCACGACGACAACGACATGTCGTTTACAAGCAAAACTGGACAAAGATGTTGAAAGAAACAAGTTTGAGTTGATAATGAAGATGAGGAAAGTGAACGGACTAGATTGCGCCAATGAGAATGTCGTTTCAGCAGGTGGGGTATGTGGAACAAAGAACAGGTTCTCGTACTATTTCAAAACTCAGGAAGCTTAAATTGAAGTAGGGAACGATTAGTAATTTGCTCTGCATCGACCATGATGAAGAAAAAAGAAAAGGACTTTAATGCAAAATAATAAAATTTTTGGGAGATTAAAGTTAGTTTTCCCTATTTTAAACGAAAAATTTGGATGGAAAATGTTGAGAGACTAATGGTGGAAAGTTTTGAAAAACTGAGGGACCAATTTGGAACAGTGAGCAAAACTGAGGGACCAAAATAGGACTTTGGCCAATAAAAAATAGCAGCAGAAACGTAAGGACCAAATTTGTCTCAAAATAGAAAAGGAAAGGGAGAAACTAGAAGACGAGAGCATTGCGACTGACCAAATTTGACATAAAAAAGACATTTGTGTCTATTTTTCCATGGCATTTCAAACTTCATATGTTTTCTTCTTCCCTCGCGAAATCAGCTTCTAGTGCTTTCATAGTTGATTTTTTTTTCTTGTGAAAAAAATGGAATCTTTCGTAGGGGCAAAACTAGAAATTGTCCATAGCGGGGGGGGAGGGCAATTTTTCACATAATAATTATATATTAAAATAATATTTAATGTATATTATATATAAATAATATATGTATGTAAAATATACAATTAATTATTAATATGAGATAATAAAACAAAAAAATATGATATTTTTTGAAGTTTAATAAATAAAAATTCATAAAAGATGTAGTGAGGTCAATTAAATAGGTAAAAAAGCTTTATTAAAAAATGAAAATATAAAAAAAGATTAATTAAGATGGAGGAAATTAAGAGAAAGTAAATATGTTATGGCCCAAAATATGATTTTAGCTAGAAAAAAATAAGTGAAGTAAAAAGATNGGGGGGGTCACACATATCTTCACTATGACACACGTTGTATAATCGTAAGCTATATACAGATTTTATTTGTTATTAGTAAAATTTTGTGGGTGGGGACATAGCCCCTGCCGGCCCTTAGCTCTGTCCCTGATCTTTGGGGGCCAGGTCAATTTTTCTTACATTTATGGCGGGAAGAACTCGGTCTAGACTGAACCTTACAAAGAAGAAAGAGGAGCCTTCGGTGGATTCTGATTCAGATGGTTTGGTGTTTATAGAAGAAAGCGACATTAAATCAACTCCAATAATGGATGATAGAAGCGATCAAGACGACAATGACATGTCGTTTACAAGCGAATGGGACGAAGATGTCAAAAGAAACAAGTTTGAGTTGGGAATGAAGAGGAGAAAATTGAACGGACCAGATTGCGCCAATGAGAATGTCGTCTTAGCAGGTGGGTTTGTGGGCCAAAGAAAACGTTCTCGTACTGTTTCAAAACTCAAGAAGCTTAAATTGAAGTAGGGAACGATTAGTAATCCGCTTTGTGTCGACAATGATGATGAAAAAGGAAAGGACTTTAATGCAAAATAATAAAAGTTTTGGGAGATTAAACTTAGTTTCCCCCTTTTTTAAACGAAAAATTTGGATAGAAAATGTTGAGGGACTAACGGTGGAAAGTTTTGGAAAATTGACCGACCAATTTGGAACATTGAACAAAACTGAGGGATCAAAATAGGACTTTGACCAATAAAAATATAGTAGCAGAAATGTAAAGACCAAGTTTGTCTCAAAATTGAAAAGGAAAGTGAGAAACGGGAAGATGAGAGCATTGCGACTGACGAGGGCTTTATTGTATACAGAACCCAAATTCATCACTTTTTGACATAAAAAAGACATTTGCATCTATTTTTCCATGGCATTTCAAGCTTAAATATTTATGCATTTTCTCATATTTATATATAATATACATTAAATATTATTTTAATATATACTTATTATGTGAAAAAATAGCCCTCCCTATGGACAATTTCTAGCTCTCTCCCCGCCAAAGATTACATTTTTTTTCNTGGCGGGGGGCATGGCCCCCACCGACCCCGTAGCTTCGTCCCTTATCTTTGTGGCGAGGTCAACTTTTCTTATAGTTATGGGAAGAACTCGGTCTAGACTGAACCTTACAGAGAAGAAAGAAGGGCCTTCGGTGGATTCTGATTCTGATGGTTTAGTGCTCATAGAAGAAAGCGACATTAATTATAAATCAACTCCAATAATGGATTATAGCAGCGATCATAACGAAATGACATGTCGTTTACAAGCGAACGGGACGAAGATGTTGAAAGAAACAAGTTTGAGTTGAGAATGAAGCGGAGGAAAGTGAACAGACCAGATTGCGTCGATGAGAATGTCGTTTCAGCAAGTGGGTATGTGGCCCAAAGAACACGTTCTTGTACTATTTCAAAACCCAGGAAGCTTAAATTAAAGCAGGGGAAGATTAGTAATCCGCTTTGCATCGACGATGATGAAGAAATCAGCTTCTAGTTCTTTCGTAGTTGCATTTTTTTTTTCTCGTGACAAAATGGAATCTTTCGCAGGGATGGAACTAGAAATGGTCCATAGGGGGTGGTCATTTTTTCAGATAATAATTATATATTAAAATAATATTTAATGTATATTATATATAAATAATATATGTACGTAAAATATACAATTAATTAATATTATGAGAAAAAAAATAAGAAAAAATAAGATATTTTGAAGTTTAATAAATAAAAATTCGATGTAATGAGGTCAATTAAATAGGTAAAAAGCTTTATTAAAAAACTGAAAATTAAAAGAAAAAAGATTAATTTATTAGTAATGAGGTCAATTAAATCCATTTTGTTTGTTATTAGTAAAAAAATTTTTTTGGAGGGGGATGTTCCCCTAGAAGCGATCTCTAGGAGAGAAAATGTTGTGGAAAGGCCAAAGCTGCTGAGAAAAAGGTAGACATGGAAGCCTGCCCGGTTCTCATGATGCATAATGGACTAACCAGCCCTAATATGCTCTTCTGGCTTGCTCTCAGTCCACAAGCCACCTTGCGGACTGAAGGAGGCAGAAAACTAGGCTGTGGCTGCCATGATGAGAAAGGTCACTTGTAGTGTCGAGAGGGTTGAAGTCTTTGGTGCTACTGCTAGCAGAGGCGTTGAAGTCTCTGGTGCTAGCAGAGGCCTCTGTTCTCTCTCTGCAGTCCTCACGCATTCCTCTGTTATGTCCACAGTGTGGTGGCCAGTCGTCACGCATTCCTCTGTTATCTCCCCAGTGTGGTGGCCAATGGCTGTGAGCTCCAGCCCAGAGTCGTAATGTTCCCCTACCATCCCAGCTTTGGTTGTGAGCGTTGGCTCTACAGGAAATGGCATAGTCCTTCCATAGTTTCAGGCATGAGAAAGAAGAAGATGTAGAGAGAATGAAAGATGCACAGAAAGAAGATGATGTAGTTGTAGAGAGATGCACAGAGGGCCTTTTTATAGAATGGTGCAATGGCTCATATTTGTGTGTGAACAAAAGCAATTCAATGGCCAAAAACAATAAAAAGCCTAATTATAATTCTGCTTAGTAAACTATTTTTAACAATTAAAAGCCTAACTATTTTTAATAATTCTGTAGAGAGAATGAGAGATGACAGAAAGAAGATTAAGATGTAATGAGGTCAATTAAATCCATTTTGTTTGTTATTAGTAAAAAAAGTTTTTGGGAGGGGGGGCATGGCCCCCAACGGCCCCTAGCTCCGCCCTTCATCTTTGGGGGCGTGGTCAATTTTTCTTACAGTTATGGCGGGAAGAACTCGGTCTAGACTAAACCCTACAAACTAGAAAGAAGGGCCTTCAATGGATTCTAATTCGGATGGTTTGGGTTCATTGAAGAAAGCGACATTAAATTAGTCCCAATAATGGATGATAGCAACGATCACAACGACAACGACATGTCGTTTACTAGCGAACGGGACGAAGATTTTGAAAGAAACAAGTTTGAGTTGAGAATGAAGAGGAGGAAAGTGAACGAACCAGATTGCGCCGATGAGAATCCTTTTCAGTAGGTGGGTCTGTGGCCCAAAGAACACGTTCTCGTACTATTTAAAAACTTGGGAAGCTTAAATCTAATTAAAAGAATAAACATGTGAGGGAACAAAATGAAATTTTAGTGCTAAAGAAATAAGAAAAATGCAAGAAAAAAGTTGTTGGGAAGCGCAGGATTGAACCCATGCCAAGAATTGTTGGGGGGGGGGGGGTGGGACACATGTTGCATAATCGTAAGCTATATACACATTTTATTTGTTATTAGTAAAAAAATTTTTTTTGAGGCGGGTGGGGGTCGGGGGGCATGGCCCCCACCGGCACCGTAGCTTCGTCCCTTATCTTTGTGCCGAGGTCAACTTTTCTTATAGTTAAGGGAAGAACTCGGTCTAGACTGAACCTTACAGAGAAGAAAGAAGGGCCTTCAGTGGATTCTGATTCTGATGGTTTACTGCTCATAGAAGAAAGCGACATTAATTATAAATCAACTCCGATATTGGATTATAGCAGCGATCATGACGAATCGACATGTCGTTTACAAGCGAACGGGACGAAGATGTTAAAAGAAACAAGTTTGAGTTGAGAATGAAGAGGAGGAAAGTGAACGGACCAGATTGCGCCGATGAGAATGTCGTTTCAGCAGGTGGGTCTGTGGCCCAAAGAACACATTCTCGTACTATTTCAAAACCCAGGAAGCTTAAATTGAAGCTGGGAACGATTAGTAATCCGCTTTGCATCGACGATGATGAAGAAAAAGGCAAAGGACTTTAATGCAAAATAATTAAACTTTTGGGAGATTAAAGTTAGTTTTCCCTTTTTTGAATGGAGAATTTGGATGGAAAATGTTGAGGGTCTAACGGTGGAAAGTTTTGGAAAATTGAGGGACCAAATTAGAACATTGAGCAAAACCGAGGGACCAAAATAGGATTTTGGCCAATAAAAAAATAGCAGCAGAAATGAAAAGACCATATTTGGCTCAAAATAGAAAAGGAAAGTGAGAAACTAGAAGACGAGAGCATTGCGACTGACGAGGGCTTTATTGTATACAAAACCCAAATTCATCACTTTTTGACATAAAAAAGACGTTTATATCTATTTCTCCATGGCATTTCAAACTTCATATGTTTTCTTCTTCCCTCGCGAAATCAGCTTCTAGTGTTTTCGTAGTTGCATTTTTTTTCTCGTAAAAAAATGGAATCTTTCGCAGGGACAGAACTAGAAATGGTCCATAGGGTGGGCCATTTTTTCACATAATAATTATATATTAAAATAATATTTAATGTATATTATATTACATATAAATAATATATGTACGTAAAATATACAATTAATTAATATTATGAGATAAAAAAAATAAGAAAAAATATGATATTTTGAAGTTTAATAAATAAAAATTCATAAAAGATGTAATGAGGTCAATTAAATAGGTAAAAAGCTTTATTAAAAAACTGAAAATTAAAAGAAAAAAGATTAAGTTATTCGTAATGAGGTCAATTAAATCCATCTTGTTTGTTATTAGTAAAAAAATTTTTTGGGAGGGGGATGTTCCCCTAGAAGCGATCTCTAGGAGAGAAAATGCTGTGGAAAGGCCAAAGCTGCTGAGAAAAAGGTAGACATGGAAGTCTGCCCGGTTCTCATGATGCATAATGGATTGACCAACCCTAATATGCTCTTTTGGCCTGCTCTCAGTTCACAAACCACCTTGCGAACTGAAGGAGGCAGAAAAACAGGTTGTGGCTATCATGATCAAAAAGGTCACTTGTAGTGTCGAGAGGGTTGAAGTCTTTGGTGCTACTGCTAGCAGAGGCGTTGAAGTCTCTGGTGCTAGCAGAGGCCTCTGTTCTCTTTGTGCAGTCCTCATGCACTCCTCTGTTATGTCCACATTGTGGTGGTCAGTCGTCACGAATTCCTCTGTTATCTCCCCAGTGTGGTGGCCAGTGGCTGTGAGCTCCAGCTCAGAGTCTTAATGTTCCCCTACCAACTTTTTTTTTAAATTTTGGAAGAGGGTCTTTTTCTACTAATGGAACAAGTCTCAATCCTTAAATTGTAATTTTTCAAATCATATAACCTGATCTCGAAATACTTCAAACTACATGGATTTTTATGTGTAATTTACCCTAAGTGAAAATAGTTTCTTTGCGGACAAAAATATCATCTGAGTGGATTGATCCAAGGATCCGGCCCAATAGGCCTATTTGATTGAAATTGTAACACCCGCTCAGACAGAAAGCAAACAAAACAAAACCCTCTCAGGAATAGCTTCGTTCATTCATTCATGGCTTCCTCCAAAAAGTCGAAGGCAGAAAAGAAAGGCAACAATGGAGAAATTCCAAAATCACCCAGTAAGCCCAGAAAAGAGGATTCAAAGAAGAAGAAGAAGAAGGATGAAAAGCACAAACTCAACAATGGCAATGTGAAGAAGAACGATCTTTCGTTGATTATTCCGTCTTCGAGCATCGAGTCTCTTGAAGAAGAAGCAGAGAAAGGGCATGAAATAAACAAAAAAATGATCACAAATGGGCGAAGCAGTGGAACGAAACCCAAGAAGAGCAAACGAAAGAAAGAAGATGAAGAGAATGAAGAAGAAGACGCCAGAACTGATAAGTTTCCGATGAATCGTATCAGGACGATAATGAAGGCTGAAGATCCCGATTTACGAGTTTCTGAGGAAGCCATCTTGCTCATCAGCAAGGCCACGGTACTACTTTTTCTGTTATATTTCATCTTCCTTGTTCTGTATTTTGCTTCAAGTTTGCTTTTTTATTTTTTCATCTGAGTTTTAGTTTGATGTACTTTGTTGAAGTAGGAAGTAGGGGTTTACTTTTAAAAGAGCAGATTTTGATCATTGTTAAGTTCGATAACCCCTTTGTTGTTTGATGGGTGTCTATCGAATTAGTCCCTCAAAGTATGTGTACTGAGTCTGGCTTCAGTCTTGTAGAGACTGGTTTGTTTGATGATTAATTTCAAGGACCAAACAGTAAGAAAGTGTATATTTGTGGGACCTATGTCCAATATGTGTATTCTCCCTTGTTAATGCTAAAACTTGTTGGGTGGAATTGTGTTAAGCATCAGTGTTAACTTCTTTCTTTTTCCCCTCAACACTTGTTTTTTTTTTTTTTTTTTTTTNNNTTTTTTTTTTTTTTTTTCCTGTTGCAGGTGAAGTTCCTTGAACAATTTACAAAGGAAGCTTATGCTTGTTCAGTTCAGGATCGAAAGAAATTCCTTGGTTACCAGCGCCTATGTAATCTTCCTCTCTTGTTATTCAATGTTCTTAGTAGCTGATAAAATCTAGCTTAGTTTTCTTTTTTAAACCTAGCTGTTAATGTTTGCTCTTCTTAAAATATGGTCTCATATTTGAATTCTCAAATACAATGAAACAAAGTATGTGATGACTTCATGAAGTTGGAAAGTTGGATCTGTAATCAATTCACAATCCCTAAAAATATGCTATGATAGTCTGTACTCTAGAGTCCTTCTTGACTATTGGAGTAAATAATATTTCAAATTAGATTTATCCATAACCATGAACATTTTTATCTCTTTTATAAACACGAAAGACATTCAGTATTGTCAATCATGAACTTTCCACCATCATCTGATGTACTGCAAGACATAAGCCATTTATTTTATGAATTCCTGAATCCTGATATGCATGTGTAAATGAGATCATTCAGTATTCCAATTACTTAAAAGATTTCTCTTTGTATCTTCAGCTCATGTTGTTAGTAAGAGGAGGAGGTATGACTTTCTTTCAGGTAATTTCTTGTTGCCTTCTAGTGTTTTCCTTATTGGAATATCTGGACGTTTATTATTTTTTAAGAAAACCTATTCTAAATTTTAGTTTTAGGATAAATTTAAGGATCAAAAAGTTGGTTTTCTCTTATTTTTGGGTTTTGAAATTGCGTCTCTTTTTAAGATTTACCTTGCACTAATTTGGAATGCTGTACTGTCTCTGTTGCTTTTGTTTCTATCAGATTTTGTTCCTGAGAAAGTAAGAGCAGAGGACGCATTAAGGGAGAGAAACTTAGGTATAGATGTGGAAGGTCAGCATACATAAACAAAGGCATGGTGGTGGAGAATCCATTTATATAACTTATCTAATCTTGTATGTTGTGTACTTGTATCATGATGATGAACACAATACACATTTTGATACCTATCAAAGTCCCATGCTGCAATATGCGTTTCTTCAGAGACTATGGAATCTTGTGATTGAAGCCGGTTTCGTTAAAGTGGAGCCTGTTTTCCAATTCACTTGCATCCATGGTTCATCTGGAAGTTGAAACCTTTAAAAGCTGTAGCCTGTGGCAGTTTTCCCTTTCTTTTAGAGTTTGAGATCCTGTAATATATACGAAAGTTCATTTGTCTATTGGACATCAAAGAAAGATATGTTGATATCAGGTATCAAAGAGTGATATGTATGAAACTAAAGAACAGAATAGCTCTGGAGAAGAATGTATGACTTTCTTTCTCTTTCTCATTGCATTTTGTTCCTAAAAGGAAGTGGCTTAGGTGGTTTTTGACTTTTTGCTAACCATTTAGGTCATCTTCGTTATTATATGTTGTTCATAAAGCCCCATTGCATGATGCTTTTTTCTTTTGGTGTTTCAAGCAAATTTATACTTGAGCTTCCTAAGCAGTATGCATCTGTAAGATCTTGGAGGAGATACGGCGAAGTATGGATCTTTTAAAGTGGCTGAAGAAATTACCTTGACAAGAAATCAATTTTTTTTATTAAGATAAAAACGGTGAAATAACACAAAAACCCGAGGATAAGATACATGGACAAGGTTAAACGAGTTACTCACCGTGGTGGGCCTATGATTAAACCTGCCTGTATATGCATGACCGCACCCGTCGTTAGGTGGCCAAAAATACCGGAATTAATGTACTATAGTGGTGCAATCCGAGTCGATCTCTCGAGGAACTTTTGTGCAAGGTTTAAAAGCAAATAATACCTAATTAACACTAATTGGGAGAAAGCAACAGAAATTTTGTTCTTTGATTGTTTTCTATGACCTAAGACGATAATTAAATAAAACGATAAATGTTTTTGTGTTTTTGATTTAAAGGATTGAATTGAAAGAAATAATAATACGAATAGATTAACCAAATTAAGAAAACACCCGACAGAGCAATTGGATTAAACAATCATCACTAATAAAGATAAATGGAGTATTCCCAGACAAATCATCCTAAGATAATCACTAATAACTTAATGACCTAGATTAACAACCCTATCATGCAAACACCTTAAACAAGATAAATCCACAATAAGTATTGAAAACCTCATTCAATTGATGATAAACGAAGATCAAGAAACATAATCTTTATAACAATAAACATTGTCAAAGCTATACATCTATAATTATAACCAAACTAGTATAAACTCGAGGGTTACAATCAAGACATAATCAAACAATAAAACAAAGTTCCTAATCAAGAATAAGAATACCAAAAAGTTCTCAGGTTCAACTAGAATTCAAGAACAATAAAGTAAATCCTAATTCTAGTGTGAGAAAAACTCCCTAATGGTGAAACCCTAGTTCATGCTTTGCTCCAATGCTCCTCGGGGTATGAGTGTTTAGCCGCTCATGGTTGACAGATGCATAACTTCAGAATTTGCTGCCATGATCTCAAGAAAAGCCTCACACGATAAACCAAATTGCTATCCGGGATACGAAATGTGTAAAACTCTCTCTCAAGTAGTGTGTAGCCTCTCTCTGACCTCTAGACCTCCCATATATGCTATTTTCGGCGCTTCCCCAAGAAATTTAGGTTTGAATCATCCAAATCGGGCTTGGGCCTGTTTAATTACGGATTAACGCGAACCCGCCGCGGCTGTGCGTGGCAGCGGTTCCGGCGGCGATTTTTCCAGAGAAGACAGCCACGGACCCGCCGCGGCTATGCATGGCGGCGGTTCCGGCAGCGGTTTCTCCAGACTTTTGATTCTTCTCGGTTTGGTCCCTGACTCGTCTCCAAGCATCCTTAAACCTTCCTTGAAGTATTTCAACACTTTGAACTTCATTAAAACCTATCAAGAACATCGAGAAATTAAGTGAATTCTCAGGATAAAGAGGATCAATCAAATAATAACGATTAAACCCGAGAAAACCACACAATTACTCACAAAATAGTCCAAATAATCATCAAACCTCAAGGCATCATATTTCATCATAAAAGAACATAAAGGCATGCAAATGAATCCCAAATGAATATAAAATGCCCTAAAATGTCTCTAAAATACATGATGAAATATGGTCAGATCAATGCATTTACCTGAAAATTTGCAAGTCAAAGTATTTTGTTTTAATTTTAAGTCAAGATCAATTCATGTAAGCAATAAGTATTTATAATCCTGAACTTATTTCCACTTTGCATCCATGCATGCTCCTTTGAAACGAAAAAGTTTGTGGTATTTTTCATTGGTTGGTAATGACATAACTAGTTATAAGAAAGTACAATCAAATCAAATCTAGCTAAAAGGAAAGTTCTATCCCAGCTGTATTCTATCCCAGCTGTAATGACAGTTATCAACAGCGGCTAAAATAAGTACGAATCACTACTAAACCTACAACAAAGTTATACTCCGGGTGCGATCACAAAGTTATTTCCTTCTCTTTTAGCTTGTTTCTATGTTACTGATTGAGTCTGTAATTTGAGTTTGTATCAGCGCTTCTGGAATCATCAGTCTAGCCTTCCTATCTGCTTATTTTAAAAAATATCCAATGAAAATTCTACATGAGACCAAGCCAACGCTGGAATACATCAAGGACTGAATGAATTATATATAACTGAAAAGGGTAAATATCTCATTTCAATGAAAGGATTCATCCATGGAATAATAGATGTGGTCTATTAGAATGTAGCTGAGGATCACTTACCTTAGGTGAGAGGAGTCATTGCAACTATTATGATGGGTCTCTTCTACTACCTCATGCTTTAAACAAGAAACTGATCGATGCCGAGAAGAAGTTGTCTGATTTAGTAAGGATTTGAGGAGAGAGGGGGGTTTTCATGATCTTTAATTTGCTTTTTACTTTTTGGAATGTGTATGTTTTGTTCATACAAACTATGTTATATTAATAAGAGAAGATCCCAAATTAGAAGCGTTTAAATTTGATCTTGAGTTGTTCTCTCTTCCGATATATCAGAGATTATATATATGCTGACTCCCAGTTAATTAATTATTAATTTCTTATATACTATGCTTATGATTCAATTCTAAGTATTACATTGCTCTTATAATTGCTCAGTTCTGAAACCCAATTCCATTAAGCTGGCTGACGCAAAGAAAAAGAAAAGAAATGGAATCAGAGTTTTAGCCAAAAGACTCTGAAACTGAAGCAGACTTTAGACACAGAAGCAAGCAGCTATAGAGAGAAAAGCTGTCGGCCATTACAGGTTTAGTCACTAGGATAGGAAAATGTATTAATAAAAATGAGCATAATTGAAAAAAAAAAATTGGCCAAATAAAATAAAATAAAATATACAAGAGTGGCATTTAATGAAATTGGTTTTGGTGTCTTAGACATTACTTTTTTATGATGATGATGATGATATTATTTCATCAAAAGCTTTAGATTTATTTTTTTAAGTGTTGAATAATTAAGAATTCTCATTTTATTTTTTAAGATAAAATTTATTATTTCACTTTTTAATTTGTATTAAATTAATAATTTGTTATTAAATAATTGAAATATACAATTTGATCCATAAAATATTGCAATGTCAACAATTTTGTTCTTAGTTTGTGATATTGTACAAATTAATGTTTTCAGAACAAAAGTAAATAATGGAGAAAGGTTAAGAATAAAGCATGTTTGAATTTTCGTTGTTATACTTGTATTATAAGTAATAGTATAATTTCGTTGCTATCGCATATATAGAAAGTAAAGAAAAATATTATCAAAACATACAGTTATTTCAACCAAAAGAATGATTACACTTGTTTCAACCAAAACAAAAAAGAATGATTACACTTGGTTCAACCAAAACAAAAACAAAAACGAAACATACAGTTATTTCAACCAAAAGAATGATTACACTTGTTTCACAAATTTTGATTTTGGGTTGTTGATATAGAAATTCCGTTATTTTAAAATACAATTGATCAAGACTCAAGATACACTTGAACAATGAAGAATAAGGCATGGGAAAGATTATGTAAGTAATTGTAATTGCAGAGATAACGACCATGTTGAGAATAAGGTATAACTAACACCATATGATGTTTTAGATATATTGAGGAGCATTTTTAGGTTTTCTTTACCATTATTATTTTTCCAACAAACTTTAAACTGGCTATAGTTATAGTTTGTCATGGGTTGAATTGAATGCATGTTTATCGGGAAAGATGAACTGTTTTAGATATTTATCTTTTAGATTTTTTTTATAATTATTTTTTAATAAATGACTGTTTTCACATTATATAATAAATGATTAAGGATAAGCTTATCAATCAAGACAATTTGGCTGAGTACAGGTTCAAATGGCCTTGGAATGGAGTGAGGTAAAACTGAAAAATATGCAGTTCAATATATTTAGTTAGACAGGAATGGATTAGAACCTAAAAAACTTGGTACATGGCTTCAATTTGCTTCCTACAACAATTGATAAGGAGTCTAGTTCTGTTGTAAAACATTAATTACTTTTTCTCAGTTAACATTTTGTGGCTTCTTAATCTAGTACACTCTAAATCATCATTTTCCTTTTTTGTCAAAACAACTAGACGTTGCCACTCCTTGATTGAAGCTAAGTGAAATGGCTTGATTAAGAGAATACAATCATACACAATATTGGACTTAAGAATATATTTCTGGGCTTCCTCTAATCCTCTTACCTTGTTTCTTGGTGCCTAATTGATGGAGAGAAGATATATATGCTCAGTTTCTAGGCTTCCTCAAATGTATTTTTAATTAATATGCTCAGTTCTTGTTTCCTTATTATTGCCCATCCTCTGTCATTTACCAGAATCGATCTCTTACAATTTAGTATCTTAATTGTTTTACTTATTGATTGCTTGGATTTGAAATTGTATGCCTACTTAAGCTTCTGTGTTTGTCACATGTTTCATTCCTTCCTGAATGAATTATGATTTTACTAATTTAAGTACTTGAGATTTGGGAGGAGGATTAAGGGTTGTTCATGAACTTTTGTTTCACTTAAGAAAATATTTTTGTACTTTTGATCATTTTTGTTGTTGATAACATTATATATTGTATTCTTGATATTTGTTGTTCTTGTTTTCTTATTCTTGACATTGGAAGTTTTTTTTATTTATCCATTCTTATTGTTTATTGCTTGCAATACCTTTGGTAATTTTTTTATTTATCCATTCTTACTGTTCATTGCTTGACATTTGTAGGTTTTATGGCAACCACTTCACGAGGAGGAGGAGGAGGAGGATCTATAATAGAAAATCATTACACTGAATTTGATGTTGATGAACATCGACTTTATGAGTTGGCCTTAGCTACTGTAAAGTTTCGGGAAAAGAGGAAAAAATTCCCATGGCTTTGAAGTTTTTCTCGGGAGTACTCTATAACCTTGTCATGGTATGTCTTCAGGCAAGTAGAAGTGATTATCAGATTCGACAAATTCCCGCGACGAAAATATATATAATCTTATACCTTTTTCCTTTTTAATTATCAAATCCATTTTTTAAACAATGATATGTCTTGGGTACTGCAGATCATTTTCAAAATTCAGAGTCTTTGCAACAATTGATTAAAAGGATAAGAAAAGATGATTATGAGTGTCCAATATGTATGGACCGACTGGACCAACCAAGTAAGGTGGTCATGGTTACATCGTGCCATCACTGCTTCTGTCACAGGTGCTTTATGAGATCTCTAAGACATAAAAGTACTTGTCCTATTTGTCGCTGTCCCAAAATACATTTAGGTATGCAGAAAGGCCTCTTTCAACGCCTTAAGGAAGGCAATACAAGTTCTTACAAATATGTATCAACTGAGTTGTCCTCGAAATTAGCTACTCTCGTAGGTCTTTTGGTAGCATTGAGGGATGGAGGCGGAAAAAAAGCCATTGTTTTTACTTGCGGCAACAGCGACCACCGTGGTGTAGAAGCAGACTTAGAATCTGCTTTGCTGAATGAACATATCAAGACTATGTACATTGGTGATAAGAGTAAAATGGAAGATATAGAAAAATTCAATAGGAAAGATAACTTCATAGTTCTACTAGCAGGTGTTGCAAGTCCAATTTTACAGCAAGCAAATCCATCTGCCATGTATTTGGTAACACCAAATTTCAACGAGGGAGCTGATGTTGTGAGATTAGTTAATCAAATGGCAAAGAAAAAGCCAGTAAAAGTTGTGAGATTAGTTGTGATTTCAACCAAAACAAAAACAAAAACGAAACACAGTTATTTCAACCAAAAGAATGATTACACTTGTTTCACAATTTTTGATTTTGGGTTGTTGATATAGAAATTCTGTTATTTTAAAATACAATTGATCATGACTCAAGATACACTTGTGTGATTATATATATAAGCGAAGGTAATCTTTACTCTCTTATACTATCATTTTATTTCAATTTATACCATTGCGAGTTAATTTACTTACAGAGTTGCAATTCTTGTATATGTTTCTAGTATCCTTAGGTTAATGTAATAATTCATCTTCAATGGTGATACTACTCTAAACCTCCTAATTTTTTTCAACTTAATTAATTAAATGACTTTTTGCAAGAATTATAAGTTCATATTGGGTATGGTAGTCTGATTTGCATTAGCCAAAAAAAGAGAAAAGTGGAAGTATGAGTTTGATTATATTCAAAATATATATTGAAGGTGATTTTAATAGCTTTAGCACTAAAATATGGTCAACATATATAGTACCAACCATTGCAATCATTAACCATAAAAAATCATTGAGGGCTGATAAATATGCAATGAAACATGGTATTGGATGTAGATAGTCTGTTGAGAAAACAAAAAATAGCATACAAATAAAACTAAAAGACAGGAAAAGGAAATAAAATAATAATGAGGGTGCTTCTCCTTCTTCCCATACAAAATTAAAAAAAAAAAAAGAGACTCAGTGTTACAAGTATAAGCCTTTAGGAGAACCACACCCCAAAAGCTAGCGGTTAAAGTTGGAGAGCCCAAGACCTTAATTATATATATAGTGGGACTCGTATCACCCAGCAGGCATCAGCAAAAGAAAAGCAATGCGAGAATGGCAAATAGATAAGAACCAGTATACAACGCACGACACGACTAGTCCCAAATCAGCAAATCACTCTTAAAATGTGTTCGATCTCAAACATCTCAAAGAATTCTCTGGTTGTTTCAAAGAAGCGTTTCAAATCCATAGGCATAGTACCCTCTCAAAACTCAATATCTGAGTCTGAAAATCAGAAATCTAAGACAGTAGAGAGGTGAGCATGGAGGTGAGAGGCCATCAGAAATCTAAGACAGTAGAGAGGTGAGCATGGAGGTGAGAGGCCATCGCCTTAATTCCTTGTGAAGCTGCAATGATGACCGAAGAGACATGTGAGGTTGCAGAGAGGCGAGCAGAGAGATGAGACACCAACACCCCATAATGCCATCAGAGACGCCTCCTACACAGAGTTGAGGAATGACTTTCACCAAGTTTTGCAAGATAGCCATGAATCGATATTACTTGTGACACAAGAGAAAAAGAAACAGAGAGAAAAAATAACATTGTACACCTTCATTCCGTACTTCGAGGGTTATTTATACTTGATATTTGATACATACAAAGTAAAAAGGTCAAAGGGTCATTTTGGTCCTAAATGTATACCTTAATGTTTATTTTGGTCCATTATGTTTTAAAATTTTTAAATTTTTCCTAAATGTTGGCACAATGTTTCATTTTGGTCCTAAATATTGGTAAAATATTTCATTTCGGTCCCAAACTATTGAATTTAGTCATATTTCTCTAATTTCTCATTTCAAGTTCAAAGGACTTGTTAAGAGGATCTCTCTTAGTTCTGAATTCATTGCATTTGAATTTAAAACGAGAGAGATATGATCAGTTTTGCTAGTTTGACCGTGAAACAAGCGGTCAACTTTTAGGATCGATTTGACCTCATTTGCTGACGACCCCAACTGGATAGAGAAACCAACATAGCTCTAAACTCGTTACGTTTGAACTTGAAATGAGTCATATTTAATAGTTTGGGACCAAAATGAAACATTTTCCCAACATTTATGACCAATTTGAACATTTTGAAACATAATGGACGAAAATGAACATTAGGGCATACATTTAGGACCAAAATAACCCTTTAACCAAGTAAAAATAATTAAAAAAAATAAAAATGGTCTAATTTAGTTTGACTGAATCCAATGGTCTAATTAATCTTGCCCATTATCATCCTTTTTCGTACAGGATACAAGAAGTCCATTAATATGAAAATAGAATCTCATTAGCCCAAAACGTGATGACCTAACTCTTGTTTTGAGTCAGGCCAAAAAAAAAAATCTTGTTTTGAGTTTAACAAGTCTTTGTTCCAAAAACAAATGTTGCTCAAGTCTATTTTGATAACTTATTCTCGAAGAAAAAATAATTAGGATAAGTTTATTTGTCATCTTTCAAAATATTTCCTTAAAAAATATTTTAAAAGTCCAGACTCCAGAGCATTTCCAAAATTACATTAGTCTCCAAAATTACAAATCAAGAGTTGGGCATTAATAGAGTGACTGTTTAATCTATAATATTATAAACCGGAGGGAAACCACAAAGCTCACACAGAAGCATCAAGACAAGACTTGGCCTCCAAGTTCCCCGTCTACCAACACTCTTCAACCTTGCAATTACATTTTCCTCGGCATCCTGTCCTTCTTCTGGCTTTACGCGATCTTCTTTTTCAGGTTTGCTTTACCGCATTCTCATTCGAAGAAATTTCAACTTTTTTTGCTTTATATATATAGCTTTTGAGATCAATCGAGTACGAGTGGTTAGAAGTTCTAAAAAACTTAACAATTTCATCTTATTGAAAGGCAAAAGAGGGAAAACACAAATTAAAGTTGTGGCTGTGGGTGTTTCATGGTTTTGAAAAGAAAGACATACATTTAATTTGCAAATTTCAAATGGGTTTCTTAAAGCATATCCTGTCCACCATTATTGACTTGTGTTTGAGTTTTGTTATTGGCATCGCGACGGCTACATCTGGAACCATCAGTCTATTGGCCTTCCTATAATCTTAGTATAAATCATCTTCGGTGAAAATTCTACGAGAGACCAAACCAACACTGGATTACATCAAGGACTGGATGAATTATTTAACTGAAAAGGGTAAATATCTCATTTCACTGAAAGGATTCATCCATGGAATAATAGATGTATGAGGTCTATTGGATTAGTTGAAGAAAATTTTCCACACATGGGAGGAGTCATTGCAACTATTATTGTGGAACTCTTCTACAATGCCTGGTAAAAATCAAGTTATTACAAAAAGAAAATGAAATACATTAGTCTCCAAAATTGCAAATCAAGAGTTTGGCAATAATAGAGTATCTGTTTTATCTATAATATTATAAAGCGGGAGGGAAAGAACAAAGTTGACACAGAAGCAACAACACAAGACTTGGCCTCCAAGTTCCACGTCTACCAACACTCTTCAACTTTGCAATTACTCTTTCCTCTGCATCCTCTCGTTCTTCTGGCTTTTCTCACACTTCTTTTTCAGGTATGCTTTACCGCATTCTCATTCGAAGAAATTTTGACTTTTTCTGCTTTATATATATAGCTTTTGAGCTCAATCGAGTATGGGTGGTGAGAAGTACTGAGAAACTTAACAATTTTATCTTATTGTAAAGCGAAAGAGGAAAAGCACAAATTAAAGCTGTGGGTGTGGGTGTTTCTTGGTTCTGAGAATAAAGACGTACATTTAATTTGCAAATTTCAAATGGGTCTCTTGGAGCATATCATGTCCACCATTACTGACTTACGTTTGAGTTTTGTTAATGGCATGGCGGCGACTTCATCTGGAACCATCAGTCTGTTAGCCTTCCTATCTGCTTATTATAAATCATCTCTGGTGAAAATTCGACGGGAGACCAAGCCAACGTTGGAATACATCAAGGACTTGATGAATTATTTAATTGAAAAGGGTAAATATCTCATTTCACTGAAAGGATTCAACCATGGAATAATAGATGTACGTTGTCTATTGGATTGTAGCTGAGGAAAACTTTTCTTACGTGGGAGGATTCATTGCAACTATTATCATGGGACTCTTCTACAATGCCCGGTAAAAATCTAGTTATTACAAAAAGAAAATGAGATACATTAGTCCCCAAAATTACAAGTCAAGAGTTTGGAAATCAAAGAGTGATTGTTTAATCTTTAATATTATAAAGCGTGAGGGAAAGTACAAAGATGACCCGGAGACAACAAGAAAAGACTTGGCCTCCAAGTTGCCCGTCTACCAACACTCTTCAACCTTGCAATTACACTTTCCTCTGCTTTTCTTGCTTTTTGTGAGATCCCAGAATTTTCAAATTTAGTTTTGGGTGTTCAAGAATAGAATTGGTGATTTTTTTGAATTTTGATAGATCCTTAGGCTAGTTTTAGACCAGTATTAGAAGTTATGGGGTTATAAATTTAAAAAATTAGCGGACTCAAAAATTTAGAATTTTGATTGTCATTTTTGAAATCCCCATATTTTATTTGGCTTGTGGTAAAAATTTGGGAGCAAATGGAGTTTAAAATTTTATCTAACTTTTATTTTGATACTGCGATAGAACACTTTCGAATATGAAACGGGATATGTTAGAGGTGGAATTTTCAAAAAACAATTATGTATTTAGAATCTACTCAATGCAACGAAGCTAACGATATAAATTTTGTCAAGAAATTCTATATTTAAAATTTTGAGTTTTTAAGGACCATTTTGATTAGATTTAAACATTTATGGGCAATACAATGGTTTTAGCCTCATTTTCCCCTACATCAGAATTGGACTTTCACACCCCTGAATTTAATTAAATTACAAAATGACCCCCATCATTCTATATGACTTGCCTCTCTGCATTTCGAAAAAAAAATAGGACTCTCTCTCTCGTCACTCACCCTCTCCCCTCTCGACTCTCCCTCTCTTCCTCCCACCCGACCACACCAACCACCACCACCATGCCAGAGTGTTGCGCCACCATCTCCGGCACCTCTCTTCGCCAGCGGCGGTGGCCGGAGCTCCTCCGCCGGCCACCTTTCCTTCCATTCTTCAAGTGGTGCGTTTTTGCTTCTTCTTACTTCCATTTATTGTTCTTCCTTCATGGGCACGAATTGTTGCTATGTTTCTGCAAATTTCTGCTGCATAATGATAGTTTGGCATGAAATTATCCTTCTAAATTCGTTGGGTTGTAGCTTGACTCACCACACATCCATTTCATGAACCCAATGACTTAGGGTTAACTTTAAATTTGGGGTTTTTGCCAAAATTTTTCATGTTGCTCGATTTCATTGATTTTGGTGAGACCATTTGATGTTATTAATGGGTGTTTATCATTGGATTGAAGTTTAATTCCACTCTCATGAATTTTGGACCCGATAGGATTTGGGGTAAACTTTAAATTTGGGGTTTTTGGCCAAAACTCTTTGTTTTCTCGAGATTGATGGGTTGGGTGAGTTTATTCGAGGGTTATAATGAATTCCATAATATTATTTTGAATTTAGAGATTATATTTTGAAATTCGATGTTTTGGGGTAAAACCTTGAAGTTTGCATTTTGGTCCATAGGGATGATTTTGATGGTTTTGGTAAACTAAAGGGATTTCTTTGGAACCATGAGGGATTCTCATATCATACTCTTGATTTTAAAGTGTGAAGAACAAAATGTCCAAATTTAACTTAAAAGGGT
>QANZ01009462.1:53830-68262 GCA_003254925.1 Chamaecrista fasciculata
ATGGGTGAAAAGCTGTGTGCGGTCCCCACGGGTTGAGATAATTCTATGTGCGATTCCGATGGGTGAAAAGTTGTGTGCGGTTCCCACGGATTGTGACAATGCTGTGTGTGCTTCCTATTATTGGAGATAGAGTTGAAATATTGATGATGTGATAACCTTGTGATTAAGTGGTGAATTGATTGCTAAATATGGGTTTATATTGGAATTTTGAGAGAGCTGATGGTTTTGTGATGCTAAATTCTGTTATATTAACACTAAGTGAAGTGAGTTTAGGATCTTTGATTGTCTGAATGGCATTGGTTGAACCATTTTTGTATCATATATTGGCTACCCTACAGGTAGATTCCATTGAGGTAGTCATCATTTGGTTGTTCATGACCTTATATAAACTTGTTTTTGAAACAAGGTGAGGGTTTCATTTCAAATCGGGAATTTCATATGACTATTCCTTGTTACTAGATCACGATATTTTACTTAGTCTCTTAGTCACTAATGAGTTCTTCTTTCACTCAATGATCCTAAAAGACTTAATTGCAAGGCTCTTATGAATTATATTTCTTGGAAAGATTTAAATATTTTAATGAATCAAACGTTTTGATTATTGAAAGGAGTTTTGAAAGTCGAGTTACGAAATTCCAAACTTTACTTTAACAAAACTTGAAAACTAATTTTATCATCTTCTTTATTAAACTCTTTATTACAAGTTTATTTTCTTGAACGAATCTTCAAAGTATGTTTTTATTAAAATTTCTTTGGGCCATAAGGTTCCTTAAACTCATAGTTGTTCTTGCATTTTAAATTCTTTTAAAGGTTTAATAGCTATCTCTAGTCAAATTGTTCAAGTCATGTTATTTGATTTATGTATTAACCGCTGCATATGTTGGATTACTTGGCTAAATGGGCGTTAATGTAAGTTATTTGTTGACGAAGAATGTTAACCATATTGGTGACCCCCTCCCTATGTGGTGATGTCCTACACCACGACTGAAATGGGTTAGCCACTCACTGAGTTTTTGACTCACCCTGTGTTAATTATTTTTTTTAGGTACAGGTCCAGATCACGCCGCTATTTCAGCTCTAGGAGGAAGTCAACCAAGATCCCACACCATTACTCGTGTGGTTACTTCATTCTTTATTAAATTGTGTTAAGTTCTAGTCTGTCAGTTCCACTAGTACTTAGGGAGAAGATTTAGGGTTATGTATATTATTATTTGGTGCAATTGGTTTACGTAAAAGATTGATTAAACGTGTATTTGTTGGCTGTGTGTAATGGTATTTATATTAATTTGGCGATGGTCTGAGTTGACAGTTACATGTGGGCACTGAGATTATTATGTCCATGTACTTTGGAATATATATATACATCATGACATATCAGAATTATGTTAGGCATGTTTTTATGGATTGTCTGTGAGTAGGTTTACGGCATGGGGTAGGCCCATGTCCGTGCCGGTCATGTGCCTCCAGAGAGGGGGTCGTGACACTCTTTATTGTCAGGTATGCTTTACCGCATTCTCATTCGAAGAAATTTCGACTTTTTATGCTTTATATATATAACTTTTGAACTCAATCGAGTATGGGTGGTGAGAAGTATTGAGAAACTTAACAATTCTATCTTATTGTAAGGCAAAAGAGGGAAAACACAAATAAAAGCTCTGGGTGTGGGTGTTTCTTTGTTCTGATAATAAAGATGTACATTTAATATGTAATTTTTAAATGGGTTTCTTAGAGTATATCCTATCCACCATTACTGACTTATGTTTGAGTTTTTTTCCATGGCATGGCGACGACATCATCTAGAACCATTAGTCTGTTGGGCTTCCTATCTACTTATTATAAATCATCTCCGGCGAAAATTCGACGAGAGACCAAACTGGAATACATCAAGGATTGGATAAATTATTTAACTGAAAAGGGTAAATATCTCATTTCACTGAAAGTATTAATCCATGCAATAATAGATGTACATGGTCTATTGAATTGTAGCTGAGGAAAACTTTCCTTACGTGGGAGGAGTCATTGCAACTATTATCATGGGACTTTTCTACAATGCCCGGTAAAAATCTAGTTATTACAAAAAGAAAATGAGATATAATAGTCTCCAAAATAACAAATCAAGAGTTTGGCAATAATAGAGTGACTGTTTAATCTATAATATTATAAAGTGGCAGGGAAAGCAAAAAGCTGACACAGAAGCAGCAAGACAAGACTTGGCCTCCAAGTTTCCCGTCTACCAACACTATTCAACCTTGCAAATACACTTTCTTCTGCATCCTCTCGTTCTTCTGGATTTCTCAGTCCTCTTTTTCAAGTATGCTTTACCACATTCTCATTCGATAAAAATTCGACTTTTTCTACTTTATATCTATAGTTTTTGAGCTCAATCGAGTATTATTAATGAGAAGTACTAAGAAACATAACATTTCTATCTTATTGTAAGACGAAAGAGTGAAAACAGAAATTAAAGCTGTGGATGTGGGTGCTTCTTGTTCTGAGAAGAAAGACGTACATTTAATTTGGAAATTTCAAATGGGTTTCTTAGAACATATCCCATCCGCCATTACTTACTTATGTTTGAGTTTTGTTAATGGCATTGTGGCAGCTTCATCGGGAACCATTAGTCTGTTGGCCTTCCTATCTGCTTATTATAAATCATCTACGGTGAAAATTCTACGGGAGAGTAAGCCAACGTTGGAATACATCAAGGACTCATGAATTATTTAATTGAAAAGGGTAAATATCTCATTTCACTGAAAGGATTCATCCATGCAATAATAGATGTACGTGGTCTGTTGGATTGTAACTGAGGAAAACTTTCCTTACGTGGGAGTAGTCATTGCAAATATTATCGTGAGACTCTTCTACAATACGAAGTAAAAATCTAGTTATTACAAAAAGAAAATGAAATACATTAGTCTCCAAAATTACAGAGAAAGAGTAACTGTTTAATCTATAATATTATAAAGTGGGAGGGAAAGCACAAAGTTGACACAGAAGTAGCAAGACAAGACTTGGCTTCCAAGTTCACCGTCTAACAACACTCTTCAACCTTGCAATTACTCTTTCTTCTGCATCCTCTCCTTCTTCTGGCTTTTCTCGCTCCTCTTTTTCAATTATGCTTTACCGTACTCTCATTTGAAGAGATTTCAACTTTTTCTGCTTTATATATATAACTTTTGAGCTCAATCGAGTATGAGTTGTGAGAAGTACCGAGAAAATTAACAATTCTATCTTATTGTAAGGCGAAAAAGGGAAAGCAGAAATTATAGCTATTCGTGTGGGTGTTTCTTGGTTCTGAGAAGAAAGACGTATATTTAATTTGCAAATTTCAAATGGGTTTCTTAGAGCATATCCTGTCCGCCATTACTGACTTATGTTAGAGTTTTGTTAATGGCATGGCGGTGACTTCATCTGGAACCATCAGTCTTTGGCCTTCCGTTCTGCATATTATAAATCATCTCTGGTGAAAATTCAACGGGAGACCAAGCCAACGCTGGAATAAATCAAGGACTGGATGCATTATTTAACGGAAAAGGGTAAGCATCTCATTTTATTGAAAGAATTCATCCATGCAATAATAGATGTACGTGGTCTATTGGATTGAAGCCAAGGAAAACTTTCCTTACGTGGGAGGATTCATTGCAAATATTATCGTGGGACTCTTCTACAATGCTTGGTAAAAATCTAGTTATTGCAAAAAGAAAATGAGATACATTAGTCTCCAAAATTACAAATTAAGAGTTTGGCAATAATAGAGTGACTGTTTAATCTATAATAATATAAAGCGGGAGGGGAAGCACAAAGCTGACTCAGAAGCAGCAAGACAAGACTTGGCCTCCAAGTTCCACGTCAACCAACACTCTTCAACCTTGGAATTACACTTTCCTCTGAATCCTCTCGTTCTTCTGGCTTTTATCACTCTTCTTTTTCAGGTATGCTTTATCGTATTCTCATTTGAAGAAATTACCACTTTTTTTGCTTTATATATATTGCTTTTGAGCTCAATAAAGTATGAGTGGGGAGAAGTACTGGGAAGCTTAACAATTTTATCTTATTGTAAAGCGAAAGAGGGAAAGCACATATTAAAGTTGTGGCTGTGGGTGTTTCTTGGTTCTGAGAAGAAAGACATATGTTTAATTTGCAAATTTCAAATGGGTTTCTTAGAGTATATCATGTCCGCCATTACTGATTTATGTTTGAGTTTTGTTAATGGCATTGGGGCGACTTCATCTGGAACAACTAGTCTGTTAGCCTTCCTTTCTGCTTATTATAAATCGTCTCTGGTGGAAATTCGATAGGAGACCAAGCCAACGCTAGAATACATCAAGGACTGGACGAATGATTTAATTGAAAAGGGTAAATATCTCATTTCAATGGAAGGATTCATCCATGGAATAATAGATGTTTGTGTTCTATTGGATTGTAGCTGAGGAAAACTTTCCTTACATGGGAGGAGTCATTGTAACTATTATTGTTGGACTCTTCTACAATGCCTGGTAAAAATCTAGTTATTACAAAAAGAAAATAAAATAGATTAGTCTCCAAAATTATAAATCAAGAGTTTGGCAATAATAGAGTGACTGTTTAATCTACAATGTTATAAAGCGAGAGGGAAAGCACAAAGCTGACACAAAAGCAGCAATACAAGACTGGGCCTCCAAGTTCCACGTCTACCAACACTCTTCAACCTTACAATTTCACTTTCCACTGAATCCTCTCGTTCTTCTGGCGTTTATCACTCTTCTTTTTCAGATATGCTTTATCACATTCTCATTCGAAGAAATTAGAACTTTTTCGGTTTTATATATATAGCTTTTGAGCTCAATCGAGTATGAGTGGTGAGAAGTACTGAGAAACTTAACAATTCTAGCTTATTGTAAGACAAAAGAGGGAAATCACAAATTAAAGTTGTGGTGTGGGTGTTTCTTTGTTCTGAGAAGAAAGACGTATATTTAATTTGCAAATTTCAAATGGGTTTCTTATAGCATATCCTGTCCGCCATTACTGACTTATGTTTGAGTTTTTTTAATGGCATGGCGACGACTTCATCTGGAATCATCAGTCTGTTGGCCTTCATTTCTGCTTATTATAAATCATCTCTGGTGAAAATTCAACGGGAGACCAAGCCAACGCTGGAATAGATCAAGGACTAGATGAATTATTTAACTGAAATGGGTAAATATCTCATTTCACTGAAAGAATTTTTCCATGCAATAATAGATGTACGTGGTCTATTGGATTGTAACTGAGGAAAACTTTCCTTACGTGGGAGGACTCATTGCAATTATTATCGTGAGACTCTTCTACAATGCCCGGTAAAAATCTAGTTATTACCAAAAGAAAATGAAATACATTAGTCTCCAAAATTACAAATCAAGAGTTTGGCAAAAATAGAGTCACTGTTTAATCTATAATATCATAAAGCGGGAGGGAAAGCACAAAGCTGACACAGAAGCAACAAGACTAAACTTGGCCTCCAAGTTCCCCGTCTAAAAACACTCTTCAACCTTGCAATTACACTTTCTTTTGCATCCTCTCCTTCTTCTGGCTTTTCTCGCTCCTCTTCTTCAGGTATGCTTTACCGTGTTCTCATTCGAAGAAATTTTGACTTTTGCTGATTTATATATATATAGCTTTTGTGGTCAATCGAGTATGAGTGGTTTGAAGTACTGAGAAAATTAACAATTCTGTCTTATTGTAAGGCGAAAAAGGGAAAGAACAAATTAAAGCTGTTTGTGTGGGTGTTTCTTGGTTATGAGAAGAAAGATGTACATTTAATTTGCAAATTTCAAATGGGTTTCTTAGAGCATATCCTGTCCGCCATTACTGACTTATGTTTGAGTTTTGTTATTGGCATGGCGGCGACTTCATCTGGAACCATCAGTCTGATGGCCTTCCTTTCTGCTTATTATAAATCATGTCCGGTGAAAATTTGACGCAAGACCAAGCCAACGCTGGAATACATCAAGTATTGGATGAATTATTTAATTGAAAAGGGTAAATATCTCATTTCACTAAAAGGACTCATCCCTGCAATAATAGATGTACGTGGTCTATTGGATTGTAACTGAGGAAAACTTTCCTTACGTGGGAGGACCCTTTGCTATTATTATCGTGGGACTCTTCTACAATGCCCGGTAAAAATCTAGTTATTACAAAAATGAAAATGAAATACATTAGTCTCCAAAATTACAAATCAAGAGTGTGGAAATAATAGAGTGACTGTTTAATCTATAATATTATAAAGCGGGAGGGAAAGCACAAAGCTGACACAGAAGCAGCAAGACTGAACTTGGCCTCAAAGTTCCCCGTCTACCGAGACTCTTCAGCCTTGCAATTACACTTTCTTCTGCATCCTCTCCATCTTCTGGTTTTTCTCGCTCCTCTTTTTCAGGTATGCTTTACCGTATTCTCATTCGAAGAAATTTCGACTTCCTCTGCTTTTGTGGTCAATCGAGTATGAGTGGTTTGAAGTAATGGGAAAATTAACAATTCTATCTTATTGTAATGCGAAAAAGGGAAAGAACAAATTAAAGTTGTTCGTGTGGGTGTTTCTTCGTTCTGAGAAGAAAGACTTACATTTAATTTGCAAATTTCAAATGGGTTTCTTAGAGCATATCCTGTCCGCCATTATTAACTTATGTTTGAGTTTTATTAATGGCATGGCGACTACTTCATCTCGAACCATCGGTCGTTGGCCTTCTTATCTGCTTATTATAAATCATCTCCGGTGAAAATTCGACGGGAGACCAAGCTAACGCTGGAATACATCAAGGACTAGATTATTTATTTAACTGAAAAGGGTAAATATCTCATTTCACTGAAAGGATTCATCCATGCAATAATAGATGTACGTCGTCTATTGGATTGTAGCTGAGGAAAACTTTCCTTACATGGGAGGAGTCATTGCAAATATTATCGTGGGACTCTTCTACAATGCCCTGTAATAATCTAGTTATTACAAAAAGAAAATGAAATACATAAGTCTCCAAAATTACAAATCCAGAGTTTGGCAATAATAGAGTCACTGTTGAATCTATAATATTATAAAGCGGGAGGGAATGCACATAGCTGACACAGAAGCAGCAAGACAAGAGTTGGCCTCCAAGTTCCCTGTCTAACAACACTCTTCAACCTTGCAATTACACTTTCTTCTGCATCCTCTGCTTCTTTTGGCTTTTCACGCTCCTCTTTTTCAGGTATGCTTTACCGTATTCTCATTCGAAGAAATTTTGACTTTTTCTGCTTTATTTATATAGCTTTTGAGCCCAATCGAGTATGAGTGGTGAGATGTACTGAGAAAGTTAATAATTCTATCTTATTGTAAGGCAAAAAAGGGAAAGAACAAATTAAAGTTGTTCATGTGGGTGTATCTTGGGTTTGAGAAGAAAGACATACATTTAATTTGCGAATTTCAAATGGGTTTCTTAGAGCATATCATGTCCGCCATTACTGACTTATGTTTGAGTTTTGTTAATGGCGTGACGACTACTTCATCTGGAACCATCTGTCGGTTGGCCTTCCTATCTTATTATAAATCATCTCCGGTGAAAATTCAACGGGAGACCAAGCCAACACTAGAATACATTAAGGACTAGATTAATTATTTAACTAAAAAGGGTAAATATCTCATTTCACTGAAAGGATTCATCCATGCAATAATAGATGTACATGGTCTATTGGATTGTAGCTGAGGAAAACTTTCCTTACATGGGAGGAGTCATTGTAACTATGATCGTGGGACTCTTCTACATTGCCTGGTAAAAATTTAGTTATTACAAAAAGAAAATAAAATACATTAGTCTCCAAAATTACAAATCAAGAGTTTGACAATAATAGAGTCACTGTTTAATCTATAATTTTATAAAGCGGGAGGGAAAGCACAAAGCTGTCACAGAAGCAGCAAGACAAGATTTGGCCTCCAAGTTCCACGTCTACCAACACTCTTCAACCTTGCAATTACACTTCCCTCTAAATCCTCTCGTTCTTCTGGCTTTTATCACTCTTCTTTATCAGGTATGCTTTATCGCATTCTCATTCAAAGAAATTATGTCTTTTTCTGCTTTATATATATAGCTTTTGAGCTCAATCGACTATGGGCAGTGAGAAGTACTGAGAAACTTAACAATTCTATTTTATTGTACGGCGAAAGAGGGAAAACAAAACTTAAAGTTGTGGCCGTGGGTGTTTCTTGGCTCTGAGAAGAAAGACGTACATTTAATTTGCAAATTTCAAATGGGTTTCGTAGAGCATATCGTGTCTGCCATTACTATTTTATGTTTGTGTTTTGTTAATGGCTTGGCGGTGACTTCATCTGGAACCATCAGTCTGTTGGCCTTCCTTTCTGCTTATTATAAATCATCTCCGGTGAAAATTCAATGGGAGACCAAGTCAACGCTGTAATACATCAAGGACTGGATGAATTATTTAACTGAAAAGGGTAAATATGTCATTTCACTGAAAGGATTCATCCATGCAATAATAGATGTACGTGGTCTATTGGATTGTAGCTGAGGAAAACTTTCCTTACAAGGGAGGAGTCATTGCAAATATTATCGTGGGACTCTTTTTACAAAGCCTGGTAAAAATCTAATTATTATAAAATGAAAATGAAATACATTAGTCTCCAAAATTACAAATCATGATTTTGGCAATAATAGAGTCACTGTTGAATCTATAATATTATAAAGCAGGAGGGAAAGCACAAAGCTGACACAGAAGCAGCAAGACAAGACTTCGCCTCCAAGTTCCCCGTCTACCAACACTCTTCAACCTTGCAATTCACACATTATATAATGGAGTTGAAATTAGTTAATTTGTTACTCAAAGCAACAACACTTTACATCAATACCTTATAAAATGGACATCTATAAAAATCTCTGCCATAATTTTGAGGAGTCCAAGCAGTTAATATTAACACATTACGCCCGCACCCACATTTCTTTGTCCCAAATTTTCCCTTTCTCCTTGAAGAATCCACACTATATGATCCTCTTGAACAACTCATTTTTGTGAGGAATAAAATCTGGGCAATCAAAAACAAAACAAAACACACAAATTTAGTGTGAAATCATAGAAAAATGAGTGGCTAAAATTACAGTTTAGTCCTTAAATCTTTAAATTCCTTTCATTTCAATCCCAAGCTCACAAAATATAATTGAGAAATGTGTGTCCAATACTTCCAAATGTTCATGTTTACTCCCTACTCCATTAATCTTTCGGAAATCGGACCAAAAAATGACAAAAGGCAAATATGCAAAGAGGGACTAAATTGAAAAACGCACAGAGTTTGACGAAGGAGGAAAACTCACTAATGTCGTCGGAAAATCTACTGAAATCGCCGCCAACCTTGACTCTATCACTCTCTCTTTGGAAATCGGTTTTATTGAACGAGTTTAACAAGTGAGGGTTTGGGAAATGGGTTGAGATGGTTAGGGTTTGAAGGTTTGGGAGTTTGGGTGTCGATGGGTTCGTTGATGCGATTTGATGGTTTGGGTGTGGATGATTCGGTTCGTGGGATGGGTATACAATGGGTTCGGTGTGGTTCAAGGGGTTTGGGTGTTTTGGTTTGGGGATTTGAGTGTGGTTCGAAGGTTTTGTTTTGGGGGTTAGGGTGTTGTTCGATTAGGAGGGTTAGGTTTAGGTTTGGGTTTTGGGTTAGTGAGAAATTAGTTGTTTTTTTTCTGAAGTAATAAAATTAAAGCGAGGGACCAATTTGCCCTGTCATGTTTTTTTTTTTTAAATTCTAATGCTGAGGTTGCGTTAATTACATACGTGGCAAACTTTTTTTTTTGTTTTCAGTTTAATCGATGTTGACGTGACAGTTAACGTGTCACTACAAAAAAAACCCAAAATAGCCACATTTATTTATCCACCTTAACAAGAAACGTGGCTAAAAAAATGAAAAGCGCTCCTTTTTGCCACATTTAGGTTAACCGTGCAAAACAAAAAATTTCACCGTGGAAAATGAGGCGCCTCCCACTCCCTCCATTTTATTTCATCACTCGCGCGTCTTCGTCTTCTTCTCTGATCTCCAAACTTATACCCTAATTTCATCATCTCGCGCGTCTTCTCGCTCCCTAATTTCATTGCCGACAGTTCGCTTCTTCTTCTCTGCTTTCTCTGCTTTTTCTCGCGCGTCTTCTTCTTCTTCTTCTTCTTCTTCTTCTTCCTTTCTCTTCTCTTCGCCGCTTCGACAGTTCGCTGCTTGCCTCTTCTCTTCGCCGCTTCGATAGTTCGCGCGCACTTCATCACTTCGCACGAACTTCACCAGTTCGTCGATACTGAGGGAGGAGGTCGTCGGCGGGTACTTTGAGGTCAGTGAAACCTAAATCAAACCATTTCTCTGCTTTTTCATTGCCAACAAATAGGAATTTTTCATCTAATTTTATTTGATTGATAATAGGAAGGAGACTGAAATTTTAGAGAAAAGGAAGAAAGGTCAGTGAATAGGAACAAAGGTCAGTGAAATTTCTTCTTCTTCTCCTTTCTTACGGATTCATCTGCGTGAACAAACATGTCAATGCCTTAGGTGTTCCATCCTTATTTGTTTTTAATGTTGTTTGTAAAAGGTCTGGATCATTTCTTCATAGGTCATTGGGGGAGGACATTATCTTCCTCTTAGGTACATCTTCGGTCATTTGGGGGCTGTGTACTGATGATGATGATTTTTATTTGGTTTGGTGTATGTTTAACAGTATGTACCCAACACCAAATATGTTGTATTGCTTCCATTGTTGTTAATGTTCATTTTTTACATTTCCAAAAAAAAAAGACTACATTTTATCACTTGATTAATTAAAGTCAAGCATGGTTATAGTCACCACATGATGGTTTCATAGGAAAGATCAGTGAGAGTATTTCTCATTTGAATTGGATACAGTAAAGTGAGTTTGTTATTCTGAACATGTATGTCAACTGATACCTTTTTTAGAATCTATATAGCATTGTCTTCTCAAACTTCTTTTTATCAAGTTAGTAATGAGATGCTAATTTCTTTTGTAGGCTAAAATTTCAGAAAATCTAGCAGAAGATCAAGAGCGTGCAGCTTTGTTGGGTGTACCTTCACAGATTTTTGCTGAACCAAATGATGCAATAGGAAAAGCATTGGGACCTGAACGTCACGGTCGTGTTCGTGGCATGGGAGTTGGTATTTGCCCCTCTGGTGTTTTTGGATTGCAAGCTTCTTTGGTTAACTCAAGGAAGACTAATATCTCTAGTGGCAATGCACCTCAAAATTGTGCTGAAGAGTTGATGAAGACCAAGGGAGAACTTTCACAAACTCAAGCTAAGTTGAGCACTCTTTACAAGTTCTTACAAGATAAGTTTGGCTCCGAAGTTCCAAATCTTGATGATGTTCAACAACTTTAGTCATGATTTTTCATCCTAGCTATCTGATGGGTGATGTATGGTTTTTGAGATATTACTTAAATCAGGATCAATGGTTTTTGAGATATTACTTAAGTTAGGATCTATGGTTTTTGGGATATTACTTTACTTAGGATCTATGGTTTTTGGTTTTACTTAAATTAGGATCTATGTATAGTATTTTGATTCTACTTAAATTATGAACTATATATATGTTTGGTTTCATCTTAAAAAGTAGTTGTGAATTTGGTTGAATACTATTTTGAATATGCAATATGAGTATTATATTTTTATTACCATTTTGAGTATTCAAAAGTGATGTAGCTTGCTTTGATTTTTTTTTTTAAAAAAAAACTTCCTTAAACTTAGCCACGGTAATAAGCGTACCTAATATGGTAATTGTAAAATGCAGCCAAAATGTTTGCCACGGTTAAAAGCGTGGCTATCTTCGCGGGTTCACAAGTAACTAACTAATTTAGCCACGGTAAACGTCGTGGCTATTTATTTTGAAAACAGTAACTAAGGTGATGTTACCACGCTGACCACCGTGGCTAAATGCAGCAATTATTGGGGTGGAGAAATTGAATCAGAGTTAGTGACGGTCTTTACCGTGGCAAACTACCGGTTAGCCACGCAAATTACCGTAGCTAAGCAAATGTTACCACGGCCAAGATTACCGTGGCAAAACTTAAAAGGCGACGCCACTTTTGCCACGGGACAGCCTACCGTGGCTAACATTTTTGGCGACGGTATTTGCTACTGTTAGCCACGGTTATAACCGTGGCTAAACGCCGGTTTTTTTGTAGTGTGTCACGCCAGCACTTAACGGTCCAACTCAGCAATTAACGTGCCACATCACCTTTTTTGGCACGGCTAGGTGACAAAGGATCCAATTTGTCAGACGTTTGCATAATTCGGAGACCGGGTCGTACAATTTCGTAAATCCAGGGACTCAACTTTCACCGCCTCCATAATTCAGGGCCAAAATGCTAGTTTACTCATTTATTTCTCTATCTAAACCTCAGAGAACATTAGTGTATTTTAGTCTTAAACCACTTACATAATTCATATTTGATAGTGTGAGAAAACATATATTTTATTTTGGGTAAATTACACTTTGGTACCCTGTGGTTTGACCCTATTTCACTTTGGTACCCTGTGGTTTGAAACTTGACACTTTGGTACCCTGTGGTATTCTCCATTAACACTTTGGTACCCTTTGGAGCTATTTTGTAATTTTAACTATAACAAATTTTGCAAAAATTACATAATGACCCCAAAAAATTTTCAAAAAATTACAAATAGGTCCCTGGATACATATTATATAGGGACTAAAATAAAAAATTTAAAATTTTTTTGGGGTCAATATGTAATTTTTGTAAAATTTATTATGGTTAAAATTACAAAATAGCTCCAAAGGGTACCAAAGTGTTAATGGAGAATACCACAGGGTACCAAAGTGTCAAGTTTCAAACCACAGGGTACCAAAGTGAAATAGGGTCAAACTACAGGGTACCAAAGTGTAATTTACCCTTTTATTTTTATAGATTCTTGAGTTCTAGGACAATTGAAAATATTTTAATTAAGAGAACTTTATATTCTTAATAAAACTTTTCAACTCAAAAAAGAATTGATTTTCTTCAAGAGTACACAAACAAATACATAAAAAAGTATGTAATATTCGTACCAAAACAAAAATATGGAGTTAATTATAACCAATTTGACATACAATTTGAAAAAATATCACCGAAGTTTAATTAACAAAACCAAGACGGATTCACATATTTTTTTTAAACCAACACAAACAGAATCGAAGAAAAACATAACACAACATTGATAAATTAATTTGCATGCTGCCAAATGGAAGATCATCTATTCATCTTCAACTCCACATGGTGGCTCCTAACACCAAACCCACTCCAATTGATGCCAATTTGATTCCTCCATTGCTAAACAACCCAAAAGCTTGAGACTTTTTTTGCTCTGTGGTGTCATCCCCATCATCATTATCTTCTCCCGATGGCTTCTCCTTCTCCGACTTAGGCGTCGTCTTCGCCGTCGCCGGAGCCCCCGCCGGAGCATCCTTGGGAAGAACAAAATCAAGAGGAAGAAGCACTTTGTCCAAGCGATATATAGCAAGCTGCCTATCAGAGTAAACTACAGCTTTAATGGTGGCATTCACAACCCCTGTTGTTAGATTCACACTGTTTCCAAATGTCGTCACGTTGAGTTGCAGCCTCGCCGGATTCTCAGTTCCGGCCAAAGTCTGAACTGGGTTGTTCAGAGAATCGAAATTGTTGCTAGCAACGTAAGTGGGTAGCACGTGAAACTGTAAAAGTTCGATCTTTTGGCCTCCGTTTAGGGAATTCATGAACCCTGCTTTCAGTTCTGAGAATGCATCATCGTCGGGAGCTAGAATTGTTAACCCACCAGCTTTTGCAGTGATGAGTTGTGAATTGATGTTGTTGATGATTTCTGTGGTTTTCAATAATCGGACAAAAACAGAGAATACTTTGGCTTTCTTGAGGATTTTGGTGATGTCATCTGGGGTTGAATCAGAAGAGGATTCTGGAGATTGAGGCAATGTGGGGACTAATGGCTTCGCCGGCGCCGGCGCCGGAGCCTTCTTTGCCGGTGAGGTTTTTGGTGGGGGTTTTGGGGATGAAGCAGGTGACTGAGCTAATGTGACGGTGACGGAAAATAGTAAGATAAGTGAGAAGGAGAAGAGAGCTTGTTGCTTCATCTTGTTATTAATTGGTGATTGAAGGATTTTGAAGGTAGTGAAAGATTAATGTAAGTGAAATTGTTGAAGAATGTTGAGTGTTTGATGAGAGGGAAGGGTGGAGGAGAGGGATATATATATAGTATTATAGGTAGGTAAAATGTTTTTAGGTGTGATGAATTGATGATATTGATAACTAGTGCTTGTATTTTGTGAGGGTTATGTCTCATCTGCTTAAAAGATTTAGCAGCTTTTTCATCTTATTATTATTGGCAATTATGCCAAAAAAAATATCATTAGGTATATTTAATTGGTATTATAAATTTATAATATATATATATAT
>QANZ01009462.1:69006-80231 GCA_003254925.1 Chamaecrista fasciculata
AAAAAAAAAAAAAAAGAAACCAAGTGAGGAAATCATTGGACAAACCCTTGCGGTTAAGATTTTTTATATATTTGTTTTGAAATTACTTTACTCATAACTTTTATTTATATTTTTTTGTGATTGATTGAGTAAAAAATTATCTTTAATATTCTTTTATTATTATGATTGGTCATACAAAATAAATTTATTATATATATTTATTTTTTTTATTAAAAAAATCTTAAAACAAATATATAAGAAACTTAATATACGTTTAGCCAACCTAAAGTTAATGATATTTTTGTATCATAAAAAATAAGATACATAGAATAAAAATTGTATGAGTAATAAAAAAAATTTAAATAAATTTCCAAAAAAACACTTTATATGTCTAATAATAAATATTTAAATAATATTATCAAACTTTTTCTTTCAATTAATCCTAGCAAAGTTGTTATTATGGCAGACAAATTGCAATTGAGTTTGAATAAATGAAAAATAAGTACAATTTTTTGCTTTTTATCAAACACTTATCAATTCTATATAGAAGAATTCAAAATTGTTTTCTTTATACTCTAGTTAAGGAAAAACTTAACGAAATTACATTTCTTATTATAACTGTTTTTTATCATCTTAAATATATTTATTTGTTCATGAGTAATCTATAGACAGTACACCATATATGATATAACCCCACATGTGGGATCTCACTTCTCAATCAATGAATTGCTCATATATATAAACTAGATTCATAGTTTTAGGCCCTTTTTAGTTAACACTCACAAAGTCACGATCCTGAATCTTCCCATGCATTACATGTAGGGACAATACAAATGATTAGCTAGAAAGACAGTGATTTCTAAACTGCCATATATACATCAGAAAACAACATTGAGATTATTTCTATAGGGAGATCTCATCCATGCACCAAAAGAATATGCTCTGTTTTTTTTGGACTTAGGGTAGGGTTGTCTAATGGGCTTGGATTTGCAAATATGAGCTTGTTTTCATGGGAATTTTCAAGGTCAACCCATAAGAGAAGAGGAAGTTTATTAAAAGAAAAACATTCTTGGTAATTTTTAGACGAGCCATAAACGAGAGACTATGGACCGTTGTCTCATTTTTTGTTTAAAAATGAAGTTTTAATTGGACTAATTCCAAGGCCCATCTGTATGTGTTTTAGTAATATATATTTCTATATATAGGTTGATAAGACATTAGATTGGGAAGTAATTTATTCTCTAAAATGTACAAGTTTTTTTAATTTAGTCAAAGTGTAATTTTTGGTTTCTTATTTTTGAAGAAAGTTGTAATATAGTCCTTCATCTTTTTTGTTAAAATTTTAGTGCTCTAAATTTCTCAAAAGTTTTGCTCCTGGTCCCAACAACTCAATGTGTCCATATATCTTTCGTTTTAAATTCGAATGCGATGAGTTTTGAGCTACATATTGCTTTCGACGATTCATTTCTTTTTCCAGTTGAGATCATCGATTAGCAAATAAGGTCAAATTAGGCTCTGAAAATGAGCTACTCGTTTCACTCTTAAATGGATGAAGTTGGTCATATCTCTTGTTTCATGTCTGATTGCGACGAGTTCAGAGTTATAAGTTATTTTTGACAAGTTTTTTCTCTATTCAGTTGGGATCGTTAATAAATAAGGTCAAATCGAGTCCGAAAGTGATTATAGAACCAAAATTTGAAATATTATGAAAACTTACTTTGAAACTCAATTTGATCTCATATGTTGTTAAAATCGGACCGGACGGTTCAACCATCGACCAACCACTAGAACAAGTTGATTAAACCTAAACCAAATTAGCAGTTAGACAGAATTTAACCGATCAAAACCGTTGAACCGACGGTCCAACCGCTGAACCGGTGGCCCAACCGCCCACAAATATTTATTTATTTATTTATTTTATAATTTCACATTTTAACTTTTAAATAAAAAAATTAATGAAATCAGATCTAAATTTCACTTGATTTATTTTATTTTATAAAAAAAAATTGTTTGATTTGCATGAAACTTATTATATGTGTTATGTTGTGTTTATTTTATGTCTTTGTATTATTCTTGTGACGTACTCTATTTCAATTTAACAAAAAAAATTGAATTATTAATTTTAATTGTGTGTATATAATATTTATATTTTATATATAATAAAAATAATTAATATTTATTATTTATTGCATCATTTAGTTCGACCAATGGTTTAACTAGTTAAACGGATCAAACTATGAATTAAGACCGAATTACAACCTATCCCAAATATAAGATATCAAAATTACAGTTTGGCCTTTAATTTAATATTTAAAAGATAATTTGCTGATAATTTTAGTTAATATGTTTAACATAGTAATTAAATTAATTATAATTACATTTATAAATATTAATTATTTTCTGTTGTATCTTGACTAAAGTTAGAATTTGCTCCTATTCTCTGTTGTTCTCTCTTCTTAATGCTTGTTGAGATGATTCTGTTATGACCCAAACTTTTAATTTCAGAAGCACAGGAGATATGGACACAAAAAAATCATGCTTATTAAAACCGGATCGGATCGGGTGGTTCAACTGGGAATCGGCACCTGATCCGGTCCGACCATGACTCAGAACCGGCTGACAAAGGAACCGGTCAAAGATTGTTAGAACTGGTCAACAACCAGGAAAACCGGCATGAACCGGCCAGGTTGAGGATAGACCGGTTCAACAAAGCGACTGCCACAGAAAGAGATCCTCGGCTTATAAAGAAGAAGCAGAAGAAAATATATTGCAGAAAACAAAGAAGACAACAAAGAAAACGAAGTGAACTGTGCAAGAAACAAATATTATAAGAAAAAGATGGACTTTGGACTTCATAGAAAATAAACATGAAGAAGAAGAGGCCGACGAAAAGAAAGTTAGAGAGGAGAGAGATAAGAATGGACTATTTCCACTTATTTCTTGAGAGATGGAAGGAATAATAAAAAAATAATGAGAGAGATGGATGATTGGCGAAAATTTGGCCGTATCACTGCTGTGCTGCTTTCATTGATTGATTTAAATTATTTTATTGGAGTTGCATTTGTAAATTAAAAAAAAAAAGAGAAAAAGTTATAATTTAAAATTTGGGAAATAATGAATAATAATTACTCTAATTAAAAAAATATATTAATTTATAGTTTTTTTAAATATTCTTTTGACATTTAATTTACTAATAAAGATAAAATTTTTTTGACATTTAATTTATGATAGTATATTATAATTTCTACCCAAAGGAGAATTATAATATGTTTTATGATGTCGCTATCTGACCTCAGCAAACCTAAGAGCTTCTACCATGAAAGTAAACAAAACCCATTGCTGAAGTGGACTTCAACCTTCATACAAGCAGTATAATTTAGACCATTTTTTTTTCTTTTTTTATGAGCATATATTTTATAAAAAATAAACTAAACCCAAAGATTCAAACCTCATCAACATCCCATTCCCACTTGAGAGGCACCGAATCGTAATGCCTGCGAATGTTAGACATGAGCTTCTCGAGAAGCTGGCTACCAGGATAAAGCTGTGTGAGATTCCGCACAACACTCCCCCACACAACTTTTTGGGAATTATTGTCAATCTTGGAAGACGATAGATCGCGAGCAGAATCAAGATTGGGTGAATTCTTAAGCAAGGCTATGGCATCAGATACGTTACGAGTCAGCTTCTGCAACTTCTTGTGCATCAGCGGCGACGATTCCTTGGCTCCGCTGCCCCCGGAGGAGGTGGTCGTCGCCGTGAGGCCCTCAAAGCTATTTTGAGTCGTCATCAGAACCTGCTCCACCATGTCCTCATCTGTGCTCACCCGGCTTGACAAACACTCTAAACAGCCGCCATTTCTTTTCTTTTTCTCTGACCTCTCTCTCTCTAATCTTTCCGTTTCCATTTTTGCTTCACAAAACCTCCAAAAATTTCACACTTTCACTCTTATCATTCCCTTTTTCTTTTCTCTCATTACATTTTTTTTATCAGTTTTTCTCTTCCATTTGAATGATAAGTTGATTTAGTAATAAAATTTATTATTTATTCATATATAAACTTTTTAGGTTGACAAATTATAAAATAATTATAAAAATAAAATATTTAATATTTAATACATACTAAAGTCATTTAATGATATGTTCATATTTATAATTTGTTGCAGGAATGTTCAAGAATAAAAGTGAAATCAATATGATTCTTTATAACTATAAGTACCAGCTAGAGATAACTAATTATATTGACATTTGTAAGCATGTTAATCTCCCAGGCTTGCCCCCAATTTGCTGAAATCTCCTTCCGCGTTAACTAGGGGTGTTTAGTGGGTTGGGCCAACCCGCCAACCCGCTAAAACCAACCCAACCCACTAGTTTGGGTTGGTTTGGGTTGGGCTGGCGGGTTGGTTTGGGTTCAAAAAGTTAAGCCCGCTGTGGTTTGGGTTGGGCTGCGGTTTTCAAGATTTTGAGCCCGCTCAACCCAACCCAACCCGCCGGCCCACAAAAATATTAAATAAAAAATAAAATTAATTTTTATTTAGTCAAAATTATATTTTAATATCACAAATATTATTTTTACTATTTGGTCAATTAATAAATTTTTATTCTCAATTTAGTCCATAAAAAACAAATTGTGAATGACCAAATTAAAGAAAAAAATTTAAGAGGGACCAAATTTTTTATAAAATAAATATATAAAAAATAAAAAAATTAGTATGGGCCAACCCACCAACCCAACCCAAACCAACCCGCCACTGTTTGGTTTGGGTTGACTCAATTATTTTCTTTAGCCCAACCCAACCCAATCCGCTAAATAAATTAGTGAGCCCGAACCAACCCACCCTAAACCCAACCCAACCCAGCCCATGAACACCCCTAGCGTTAACAATTGTAACTTTGTAAGAGCCTGAGGTATTATAGGTTAGCCCAATATTTTGGCCAAAAAAAGAAGGTTGGCCCAATATTTCATAGCCTACACCAAACTCATAGTAAAGGGTTATTTTGATCCTAAATATATGTCTTAATGTTTATTTTGGTCCATTATGTTTTAAAATATTCAAATTGGTCCTAAATGTTTGCAAAATATTTCATTTTGGTCCCAAACTATTGACTATGACTTGTTTCAAGTTCAAACCTGACAAGGCTAGAGCTACGTATTATTCTCGAAAAGTACTTTCTCTATCTAGTTGGAATCGTCAGCAAATGAGGTCAAATTGGTCCTAAAAGTAGACCGCTCGTTGCATGGTCAAACAAGCAAAGTTGATCATATCTTTCTCGTTTCAAATTCGAATGTTATAAATTTAGAGCTACGAATTCTTCTTAACAATATCTTTGAACTTGAAATGAGAGACGAGAAAAATATGACAAAATTCAATAGTTTGGGACCAAAATGAATCATTTTGTTAACATTTAACAACAAACGAACACGATGACAGACAAAGCGACGAATAGACAGTGCGATCACCAACGAAGACAACAATGACCGACGGACACGGCGGACACCGCGACGGCGAAACTAGAGAGGAGCCGTGAAGATGCGAACTGAATACATTAAAGTCAGAAGAAGATACAAATCATTTAGATTTTGGCTGCTCACCACTTATAACTAAAAAGGAAAAAAAAAAGAGGCTGCTTCATGTGCTCCTCCTTGATTGCGTGAGTGTGCAAGAAAAGACAGTTTTTATTAGGGTAAATTACATTTTGGTACCCTATTTTATGGACCGATTTCACTTTGGTACTCTGTTCTTTGCACCGTTAACATTTTGGTACCCTATTCTTTCAAAAGTAACATATTGGTACCCTTCTTTGTACCGTTAACACTATCGTATCCTGTTCTATGGACCGATTTCACTTTGGTACCTTGTTCTTTCACAATTATTTACCCTATTTTATCTTTTGTAGGGTACCAAAGTGTTAACGATGTAAAGAACATGGTACCAAAATATCACTTTTGAAAGAGTAAGGTACCAAAATGTGAAGGTGCAAAGAATACCAAAGTGTCATTTTTGAAAGAATATGATACTAAAATGAAATCAGTTCATAGAATAAAATACCAAAATATAATTTACTGAAAGAGAAAGATCAAACTTAAATTCAAAGTCTGGATACAATATTCGCCTAAAAGATGAAAAAGAAAGACAAAAGTATTATTTTTATCTAAATTTTCTATCAATTTAAATTTTTCTTCAATATTTATTTATTACTAATTGTGTTTAAATTTTTATATTTTAATCAATTTTACTTTTTATTTTAATTTCATCTGATGAAAAAAAAATTAAATCCTGATTTAAATTAAAAAAGACAGAAAGTACATGTTATTAGTTCATTATATAAAGTTAAGATAAATAATAAAATTGATTAAAACGTAAATTTCTAAGGATGAATTTAACAATTAAAAAATTTGAAAACAAAAATAAATATTAATGTAAAATTTAAAGACGAAAAAGATACTTTTATAAAAAAAAAATTTGAATAAAATACTTCGGAAGCACTACAAAATGTTTATCGCAACGAAAATGCTAACCAAAAGCAAAAGAAAAACAAAAATTCATTTGCTCCTCTTCTTTGCAAGAGTGCACAAGAAACGGAAATTTTTATTGTGTGGAAAGATCAAACTTAGTTTCAAAATCCAATTACAATTCTCACCACAAAAGATGAAAAAGAAAACATGAAAAAAAAATTGCAATCACTACAAAATGTTTATCACAACGAAAATGCTACCGCTGCTACAACTCCAATAATAATCACCAAAACGCCATTCCTCTGTTTCAAGTCAACAACAGCAGCAGAATTTCCCACCGGAGAATCATCGCCATCTTCAGATTTCTTCTTTGAATCAGTCTTAGCCTTCGCCGGAGCCGGTGCCGGAGCCGGCGGCGGCGGCTTAGGAACGAAAAAATCTCGAGGAAGAAGTACCTTGTCTAACTGATAAATCGCAAGCTGATTATCAGAAAACACAGTGCCACCCACTGTTGTATTAACAATCCCTGTTGTCAAATTCACTAAATTTCCCGAACTTGTCACATTTAATCCCAATCTATTAGGATCATCTCCGGCTTGTGTTCTCACTGGGTTGCTTAAAGTATCGAAATTTGAGATCGAAACGAAAGTGGGTATAATGTGGAATTGAATGAGCTCGTTCTTTTGTTGATCATCTAAGGAATTGAGGAATCCAGGTTTGAGATTTGAAAAGGCGTTATCGGTGGGTGCAAAGAAGGTTAAGCCATTGTTTGAGTTTGAGAGTTGTGAATTTATCTGAGAAAACACTTGTGTAGTTTTGAGGAGACGAATGAGAGTGGTGAATCCTCCGGCTTTCTTGAGGATTCTGATAATGTCAGTGGGGGCTGATGACGGTTCTGGCGCCGCCGCCGGCTGAGCTGAAGTGATGATGGAGAAACAGAGGACTAGCATTAAAAGATGCTTCATCATCATCATCATCATCATCATCTTCAAAGTTACCATCTTTCTAATTTCTAGAGTGTTTGTTTGTTTTGGTGGGTGGGAAAAACAGAGGAGTGTGTGGTCCTTGGATGTGGGAGCAATGGTGGAAAAAGAGGGAAATTTATGGAGGAATTGAAGTGGGTCATGTTAAAATTAGGTAAAAATGAAATCTTGATCATTACCTGATTATGGGTAAAGGAGATGAAAGGTGGGGCATCCAAGAGGGAATAGGCTCTAAAAGTTGAAATTTTTGTGAGGGAAAGCTTACTTTGTAGTCTTTAATTTTATATTTGTTTAAAATTACGATTTTTGGTCCCATAATATTTAAAATATATTTTTGGTCAAAGAATTATTTTGATCCTCAAATTATGGGATGGTCATAAAATTATTTTCTATTCTATTTTGATCCTTAAACTTTCACACTTATTTTGTTTTGGTCCCAAAATGTGATTCGTTTGGTTTTCATCACTGTTATTTTTAGCCTAAACAGTTAAGATGAACTATATATTTCTCTTTTATATGTTCATAATAAGTAAGTTGACAAAGAAAGAACGAACTATTTTTATTATTTGAAAGAAAAATCAACCATTTGTGAGTAAGAATAAAAATTTTTCTTTTTATCAGTCAACTCACTTATTATAAATGATCCATATAAGATGTTTAAGTTATAAATGACGGCAGAAACTAGATGAAATCACATTTTGGACACCAAAACAAAAAAAAATGTGAAAGTTTGAGAACTAAAATGAAACAAAAATAGTTTTAAGACCAAAATGAAACTTGCCCCATAATTTGGAGACCAAAATAAAGTGTTAACCTATATTTCTTAATTTATAGTTTTGTAACAAATGCCAATGATTTAATCCCATAGATAATATTTCAAAGATATATAATTGATATTTATAAAAAAATCAAATATTAAAAAAATATTTCTAATATTTAAAGACAAATAAATCATAATTTAAAAAAAAATCATATATTGAAAAATAAGTTTACTCTTGTTTATGAACTTTAGAGAGATAAGAAGTAAAAAATAAATTATATCTAAAACTATAAAATATATTAAATTCACATATTTTCTTTCCATCTCTTTTTATTTAATTTCTCTCTAACTTGATAAGTTTCATAAAAATTCTTTCTTGAAAGATACTATTCCCTCATAGGGCTAGAGAAATGGATTTGATTTCAGAGGAGGAGGCAGTAGGCAGGTGGATATTGCTTTGGAAATCAGGAAAAACAGTGAGATATGCATGGTCACTATGAGTAGTGGGTATGTGTGGGCATTAAAAAAACGAAAGAAAGAGGGGAATATATCAATTGCGTAGCATTTACAAGTAAATGTTCTGAAATGGCCAAAATCAATTGGTTGCTTGCCACATTCTTAAGGAAGAAGAAGGAAGGAGAGTGAGACCTTGTTTGCTTTTGGCAACTGTGATGATCATTTGTGACTTAGCTTCTGACCTACGATGGCTTGCCACTTGCTTCTTGTTGATTGCCCCTGGATCTCACCTTTGCAATTTGACTTTTGTTCAATCCAATCCAACTATCTTTTGGCCTCGGTTAAAACTTTATATTAGTCCCTAAAGCATAAGGTAAATTTTTTTTAGTCCTTAAAGTATTTTTCATTCTATTTTGTTCCTTAAAGTTTTCAATTTGTTCCATTAATGTTAGTATATCTATCGTGATTCTACCTAGTTTTTTCCGTTATCTTTGGGTTAGACATTTGACTTGAATGATTCTTGTATCATACGCGGTCTAATAAGTGAATTGGTAGATAGAGAAACAAATATCTCTTTTATCTCTCACTGCAATAGAAGATATGTCCTCCCCTCATAGTATTCATTAACGAATGAGATAATGACGCTAATACTTATTTGTTTGTTTGTCAATTTTTTTTTAGGTAAAAGTATTCTTGAAACTCCCAAAGTATGTGATCAATTTCAGTTGTACCTTTTAAGTTTTTTTTGGTCAATTGTATCCCCAAAGTATAAAGTTAGTTTCAATTGTACCCCAAAAGTTTTTTTGGGTCAATTATACTCTCAATCTTTTATTCTTTGTGTCAATTGTACCCCATCTTTTCTTTTTTGTGTCAATTGTACTCCCGATTTGAGAGTACAATTGACTCAAATGTGAAAAATAGGCGGTACAATTGACTCAAAAAACTTTGGTAGTACAACTGAAACTGAGTTCATACTTTGGGGGTAGAATTGACCAAGAAAAACTTTGAGAGTGTAGTTGAAACTGACCTCATACTTTCGGGGTACCAAAAATACTTTTGCTTTTTTTTTAAAAAAAAAAAATTGAAACATACGAGAAAAAAATCGATTAAGTTAGTTGTATAGCTTATACAGGGACGGAGCCAAGGACTTTTTTTTCTCGGTGGACTAAGAAAAATTTATAATCACACGTATAGACTTATATTATAACATATCACACATATAGGCTATTTTCACTGTAGCAAAATTGAGTTATGAAGAAACTGTCAACTGGGATGACTGTTTTATTGAAAGGAAGCCGCTAACACAGATGACGGTTTGAGGAAAGGAAGAAACCGTCAACACGGATGACGGTTTCTTCTAAAAAAATTTCGAAGACAAACCGTCAACCGGGTTGACGGTTTCTGGAAAGAGAAACCGTCAACTGGGTTGACGGTTTCTGATTAAAGTTTTGAAAATACCGTCAACTGAAATGACGGTTTTGTCCTTCGCCTTTAAACCCTACTTTTCTCTTTCTCTGCATTCATTTTCACTCATCTCCTTCGCCGTAAACTCTCGCTGCGCTCGACTCTTCCTCCCTCATCTCCTTCTTCCTCCCACATCCTCCTTCTTCGTCATCCTTCCCTCATCTCATTTTCCCTTCGTCTTCCTCGTTTCGAAGATCTGTGTTGCTTGTGGATCCGCTTCGTCTTCCTCCACCGCCACCTCCATCATTTTCTTGCTTGACGGCTGCCACAGGTAACCGAAATCCTCCATCTTCCTCCGCCGTGTGCAGTGTTGCTCCAATTTGTTTTACTTTGTTGCCATTTTTTTTCCTCCGCCGTGCTGCTATTTTTTTTTTACTGTGTTGCCATTTTTTCCTCCGCCGTCCTGCTCATTTTTTTTGTAAGATCTGTTTATTTTTTTTTTGAGTAAACTACTAAATTGGTCCCTGGATTATTGACTTGCTGACAGATTGGTCCCCGAATTTAGGAAATTGACAAATAGGTCCCCGAATTTTTCTAACATTTGTCAAATAGGTCTCCGAATTTTTCTGATTTGTTGACAATATTTTTGATTGATTTGTTGTATGATTAATGTGATTAAAATTTTTTGATTAAAATTAATTAGTGATTAAAATTTTTTTGATTTGATTAAAATTAATATTGATTTGTTGTGATTGTTTGATGTAATTATTTCTGATCTGATTAAAATTTTTCTGATTTGATTAAAATTAATGATGTAATTTTGTATGATGTAATTAATTATTGATTGTTTGATGTAATTAACTTGTAATTTTATTTTAGAAAATACATTCAAATAGAAAAAGAAACATGTGAATTTTTCTTAAGAAAAAATTGATATGTTATTAATTAAATATGTTTGTTATAGTAACAAATTAATTAATAATTTTATTAACTAATTTTGGTTTGATAATTAATTTCTTAAGGAAAAAAATAGTTATGGATGCTAGAGGTAGAGCTGCTCCGGTACTTGATCCTGGTCCAGAGGACCCATCTGTATTATATTTACATAGACAACATATTTCTGAGGCTGTTTGGAAAGGACATGTAAGTAATTATTATTAATTACGTTTTGTGCTATTATTAGTATT
>QANZ01009462.1:83265-99482 GCA_003254925.1 Chamaecrista fasciculata
ATCACTTTCTTTCTTTCTATTGTATTTTATATTTTCCTATTATATGTAGTATTACTCCCTTTTAAATTTCATTGTTTCACCCTAATATATTATATAGTTTGGTTTGATAATAGTAGAGGCACGAAAGATGAAAGTTGAAACAATTTAGGAATTCATCAACATTTAAGAATGTGTTATTATTAACATTAACAATTTTATTAAATTAATAATTTGGTCCATAAAAGACCACTGAGCTGACAACTCAAATCCTGAAAGATTCAAACGTATAATTTAGTCCCTAAAAGATCAAAATAATATACTAACCAACCCTTTTTATAGACTAAATAGTGTACCGTTTTAATTTTTTAGAGACTAAAAAATATATCATTTTGATCTTTCAAGGACTAAATATGCATTTTAATATTTTAGGGACTGAGTTGTCAGCTTAAATGTATTATTTAATGACATTAATATTATAAATATTCTTATATAATTAGATTTTTAAAATTATTAATAATTTTTTTGTATTTAACAAGCATAAGATATATTTATATTATATATGATAGTTGAGAAAAAAAATCTGGCCCCCCCATGGTCAAATTTCTGCCTCCGTCCCTGAGCTTATAGATAATGACAAATATAAGCTAACGACAAAGATCAGACGAAATCACAAGAAGGACTAATAGTGGAATAGATTAGAAACTTTAAAGACCAAAAGGAAACAAAAAATATTTTAATGACTAAAATGAAATTTACCCAGTATATTATTTTAAGGCCTTATATTTTTTGGCCAGTATATTATCAATTGAGGAAAAAAAATCACACACTAAGAATAAGAAAGACACATGGGAAATGAGAACACAAATGCAAATTGAGAGTAAACTGAGAAGCTATAGCCAGATCAACATACTAGTAATAATAATCAAAGTCATTTTTCATTAGGTAAAATCGGCTATATAGAGTTGAGGCCAATAGGATACCCAATCCATAATTTTGCCTATACAATGTTGTCTCCATTGGCTGCAAAAAAAAAAAAAAAAAAAAAAANAAAAAAAAAAAAAAAAAAAAAAACACTTGGGTGACATGGAAGATTGAGGAGCGCTGGATAAGACGAACAACTTAAATCGCTTGAATTTTACAGTAATTTCTCCCTAATTTCAGGGGATTTAGGTTCTAATAGATTGCCATACACTTGTTTTGAGATTTGTGCAACGACTTTTTAAAACAAAAAATGAACATAAATATCAAAATAAATCTATATGATTTGATCACTGAAAGCTTGGGCTCCCAATAGATTTTTCATATTTTTACTTTCAAATTACTTCTTAGTAGACTAGAACCAAACAGATTTTAATGAAACAAGATGACATTTTCACACATAACTAATTCTATTGTTGGAGCTGGGTTTTCAATTTCAGATCATTATCTAGTCAGTATTTTGTTTGTGACAGCTCATTGGCATATTGTGATGTGATTTTTTTTTTTTTTTTTATGAATGACCACACCTGATGGAACATTTGAAGTCAGTTGCTTTGGGTGTCCAATATCCATCTTCAATTGTTAATTGCCTTGTCAACCCCTCTTCAATGTCATCAACAACATTAAAACTATATCTTTGATTGTCAAATACAAAGGAGGTGTACTTGGTGTACCCATTCTAGCCCCCATTCTGTAAATAACAAAAGAATTTGGAGCAAGGCGATTGTAAGACCAGAAAAATGAACTTGACAATAGAAATAAGAGATAGAAAACCTCAGTCATATTGTAGTCCAAGCAAGGAGAAAAACAAACTCTAATTTGTGAGAAGCATCTTATTTTGGTCATTACACAAATGCCCACAGATTTTTCTTTCTATCTTTTTTCTTGACAATATTTTACTAATGATTTCTTGGGCATAACAGAGATTTGGACAGTATCAGTCTCGGCTTTAATATTTTCCATCACCATCTTTTTTTTATTTGGTTTGGACTTCATGCTTCCAAAGACAAATGCTCATGGGCTCATTGCCAGATCTTTTCCATGGCCCGACTAGAATTGTTTTTTAGTTAAAGGGTCATTTTGGTTCTAATGTATGTCTTAATGTTCATTTTGGTCCATTATGTTTCAAAATGTTCAAATTGGTCCTAAATGTTAACAAAATGATTCATTTTGGTCCTAAATATTGGTAAAATGTTTCATTTTGGTCCAAAACTATTAAATTTTGTCATATTTCTCTCCTCTCATTTCAAATTCAAAGGACTTGTTAAGAAGAATTTGTAACTCTGAGTTTGTCGCATTGGAATTTGAAACGAGAGAGATATAATCAACTTTGCTTATTTGACCATGAAACGAGTGATCTACTTTTAGGATCAATTTGATCTTGTTTGCTGACGGCCCCAACTGAATAGAGAACAATACTTAGCTCTAAACTCGTCATGTTTAAACTTGAAACAAGCTATATTCAATAGTTTGGGACCAAAATGAAACATTTTGCAAACATTTAAGACCAATGTGAACATTTTGAAACATAATGGACCAATATGAATTAGGACCAAAATGACCCTTTAACCTTTTTTTTTTTATACACTTAATGAAGGGAAAGTGATAACAAAGATGAAGTTTGATTGATTTGTGGTGAATGAAAGAAAGTATGAAACTATGGCTTCCAGTTTCCTTATAGTTTTTATTTTATCCATGAATTGCAGGTTTCAAAGCTTGTTCTTTTGTTATATTGAGACTTATCAAGAAGATTTCACAAGGAAGAAACTTTTTTCATTACAAACTTCAGAAGTAATATAATGCGACATTAAATTTAGGACAAACTAAAAAATTAAAAAACTAATGTCTATATAAACATTCCTTCTCATTCAGAAATCTCCGAAGCACATTTCAACAATTTGAAAAAATAAGAACAATTATGTCTATCATAGTGCAGCCGTGACATTATTAAGAGTTATACTTTCAATTGCACTCTATAAAGGCTGGCATCTATACCAAGTAGATATTCATCATGTTTTGTTGAATGAAAATTTAAAAGATGTGTATATGGTCTAGCCTCTAGGGTTTCTAATAAATCTTTGGTTTGTAAATTACAAAAGTCTTGTATGGACGGACTTAAACAACTCCTACAGCTTAATTAGTTTCAAAGACTCCTACAACTTTAAGAAAGCTTGGTTTTAAACATTCAAAGTGTGATACTTCATTATTTATAAAAGAAATTGGTTCTGAAATTTTATGTTTTATGCTATGTAGGTGATATAATAATTACTGGAAGTTCTTCTAAGTTAAAGAGTTTTAGCCTTTGTTACTTCTCTTGATTTTTGCAAAAAGCAACTAGGATTTTGACAACATTATCATAATAAATCTTAGTTTCAGTGTCAAAATAGTACTTCAACTTAGATTTATGTATGATTTTTAGTTAATTAGAATGCAACAATTATATTTAATAGAAGGCTAAAGTGTATTTTTGGTCTCATAACTTTTGCTAAGGTCTCAATTTGGTCCCATAACTTTTTTTATTGCACTTTTGGTCCATATCATTTGCTCAAGTTGCAGATTTGGTCCCGTGTTATATTTTTGGCCCCATATCTTTGGGTCATATTGCATAATTGATCTCATATATTTTGGTCAGATTACAGAACTAGTCCTATATCTTTGGGTCAGATGCAAAATTAGTCCCATATATTTGGATCAAGTGAGACTGACGATGGAACTTTTTGCAAAAATATGGGACTAATTTTACAACCTGGCCAAAAGATATGAGACCAAAAGTTATACGGGATCAAATTTGTAACTGTTTGCAAAGATATGGGGCCAAAAGTGCAACAGAAAAAGTTATGGGATCAAATTGAGACCTGAGCAAAAGTTATAAGACTAAAAATACACTTTGACCTTAATAGAATCATGTTAACAATTAATATTCATATCATCATGTTAATTGTTAACTTACAGATAACATTTGAGGGATTAACTAGTTAACAATTTTGAAAAATTAAGGATTGAATAACTAAGTTCTAATTTTGATGTATCAAGTTAAATGATGATGAAAGGACTAATTTTGTGTCATCATTTAACAGTGTCCATCACTAACTCCATTAAAAAATAGATGGAGTGATTAACTTTGATAATAGAAACATTTGTAAGAGACTAAATTGAGAAAAAAGCAAATAAAGAGGACCAAATATATTTAATTATAGATAATATGGATCTTTAGGGTATTTCGATATTATATTGTGTATCAAATATCTTATATATCTTAATTTTCAATTAGGATATCTTATAATATTTGATATATTTATTATTTATTATTTTTTTAGTATTTTAGATATTTCTAATTAATACTTGTCATATACTGGATACTAAATAGGTATATATACGAATATTAAATTATTGAATATGAATAGTAATACAATAATTCGATACTTTATGTACAATTCCAAAGATGCTGTGAAACGATGTCATTTTGCTAAAATAGAAAGAAAAGGGGGAAGAATGAGGGGAGAGAGAATAGGGTAAGTTTTTGAAGAAGAAAAAACAAGGAGACTAAGAGAGAAATTAAGGAATAGGAAGATAAGAAATTGAGAAAAATAAAAGAAAAGAAAAGAAGACAAAGGCAAATGTCAAAGTCCTATTTTGGTCCTTCAAATTTTTTTCGTTCCGTTTTGGTCCCTCAAGTTTTCATAAAAATCATCGTTATTCCCTAGCTAGTTTCCATCCACTTTTTTGTTAAAAAAAAGAAAAAAAAAATGATTTGTATCTCCCAAAAGTTTTTTTTTTTCATGTTAAGGTCCTTTTCCTTTATAATAAATGGGTCATTTTCCAATTTTCCTCCTCCTAAAACACATCATTTCCCACTCTCTCATCCGCTCTCCCTAATCCATTGGATCCGTAAACCTAAGAAGATGATAATGTTGATGGCGCTGAAGACTCAACAATGGTGAACTTGCGAAGATCAATGGGAGGGAAATAGGGGGCAAGTTGAGTGGTGAAGGATCTTGTAGGCGGTGCAAGTTAACAAAAGGGTGTTAATTGCTCAAAATTGAAAACTCAGGAGTCCTCTTTGCACAATGTTAAAACCCAAGGGTGTTATGTGCACCTTATCTAAAAATCAGAGGGTGTTTATGCAATTTAACCTTAAAAATATTATAAAATTAATTAAAAGGTGAATATGTAATTTCATTTTTTCCTATAAAACTAAGAATAAAATTAATTCAAAAGAACCAACTTAATTTATTGATATGATGACATTATGGTTTCTTCATGGTTAGGAAAACCGGACCGGACTGGCCGGTCAGATCGTGAATCGCTGGCCAATCCGGTCCGAGTCGCAGAGAAAACCGGACGAAAACCGCTCGAACCGGCGTTGAACCGCCAAAACCGCCATGAACCGGCGGTTTGAGGGGTTCGGCCGGTTCAGGCGAAACATTTTTTTTTTGCCCCTTTTTCCCTTAAAACAGCGTCGTTTCGCCTCTTTTTTTTTAAAATAAAAAATCTGATATGTTGAGTGAACCGTCGGAACCGACTGAAAACTGCCTAAACCTGACTGAACCGACGGTTTGGGGGGTTGGGCCGGTTCAGCCAAACCCATGAAATTTTCTCCCTTTTTGCTCAAAACAGAGGCATTTTAGATCTGATTAAAAGAAAAAGAAAGGGTTCAATACTTCAATCATCTTCCTTCACTAATCTCCAAGCCTAGCTGCTATCCCTTTCGTCTTTGTCACCCTAGACGTTGTTGTGGCTTCCTGCTCTGTTTCTCTGTTCCTTCGTAACCACCCTAGCTTCGCTTCGCTGCTTCAGTGTTCAGTGCGTGGTGTGTTGTTCGTTCAATCTCCAATTTGGAGGAAAATAAAGCATGCTCTTCCTAGTTAATTAGGTAAAAGTTTATTTCTTTTATAATTTATTTCCTTTTGTTTTTACTTGATTGTGATTTATTTCCTTAATGGTAGTTTATTTCCTTTTTAATTTTTGGTATGATTGTGATTTATTTCCTTATTGTGTTTATTTGACTATAATTATGTTATAATGACTCTTTATGAATTTAATTATGACATGATATATTTAAATTTTATTATATTTAAGCTTTTTTTTTATTATGATTTGTAATTTATTATTTTGTTGGTCTATTATTTATTATTATATTATTTATTAATTAATTTATTTATAAACGGTTCGACCCCGGTTGAACCATTGAACCTTGAACCTCTACTTCGTCCGGTTCAATGGCCGGTCCGATTTTAATAACCTTGGGTTTCTTTAAAAGATATTGTAATTTTTTTAGATAAAATCATAAAGATATTGTAATTTGGAGAAGAAAGAAAAACAGAAAAGTGATAAATCAATAGAAACAACAAATAAAGCAACATGTAAAAAATACAGGAAAGACAGAATACAGGGTTCAAATCCTTGTCTTCTCAATGAAAGAAAATGCATCTTACACTTTTAATTTATGATGTCATTTAATTATTGTTTTATAAACAAAATTTTTCATAAACACTACTTTTGTCCTTTTTGTCATTTCTTTATAATTTTATTTTACTATTACAAAAAGAAAGAGTGCATGCGAATTGTGATTACTTTTCATAGAGAGGAATGTTTTCCCTCATAAACTTCTTTTTAATTTATAATCGAACCAATTTTGTTTTTAAAATAAATAATAAGAGTAATAAATAACTTTTTGCATAAAATAAAGAGCCTAAATGAATATCAATAGCCTTTTCCTTGTTTATAAAAGGACAAGTTCTGACAATATATATATATATATATATATATAAGACAATTGAAAAAAAATCTTAAAGCCATGAATAGAGACATAACTAAAGGCTTCAAGTAAAGACAACCGTATATTTTGCCCATAGAGAAAATATCCACATAAGAATCAAGCCTCGGTAAAAATAATGCCTCACATTCTCATATTGTGGCAAAAACAGATGAAAAGAAAGATCATTAACCATAAAGGAAGAAATCAATTGAAAAGGTAGAGATAATGAAATGAAGCAAATAACGACTCATAAAGTAATAATTATTAATTTCTTTATGGAGTCTTCTTGAAATTTGATGAATTTAAATTTAAATGACATATTTTCACTCTAACTATGTCTTTTTTTTCTCTGCACAACACTGTAATGACACTACAAAATATTTAAGTAAAATAGTATTATTACAATTTTCATATTGTATCTTCTGAACTATCATTAGATACATTCAAAATTGTAATATGATAGTTCAGAAGATACAATATAAAAATTGTAATAATACTATTTTACCTGAGTCTTCTGTAGTGCTATTACGATGTAGTGCAAAGAGAAAAAGACATAATTAGAAAGAAAATGTGTCATTCAAATTTAAATTCATCAAATTTCAAGAAGACTCCATAAAGAAATTAATAATTTTTACTTTATCAGTCGTTATTTGCTTCATTTCATTATCTCTACCTTTCCAATTGGTTTCTTCCTTTTTGGTTGATGATCTTTCTTTTCATCTATTTTTGCCACAATATCAGAATGGGAGGCATTGTTTTTACCGAGGCTTGATTCTCGTGTGGATATTTTTTCCATGGGAAAAAATATATGGTTGTCTTTTCTTCTTTCATATATAAATAGTCCGTCAACCATCTTTTTAACACCAGGAAATGGTTCCATCTTCAACAAATGAACTATGTCATCTTCAATGATTCTGCAATAAAATTGAGATGACAACCATAAGCAGCAAATGTAAGAGCTTGAGTTCGCTTTGTTGTTCCGCTGGCCATAAACTCACGGCATCCGCCCACGGCGTAGCCTCCTATGTTGGCTTGGCAAGATTATCAATTAATGAAATCAAATTGGAACCAACAGTTGGTTTGGATGTAAAAAGTGAAACTTTTGAATAACTTTGTTTGGCCAAAACTATATATAAACAAAAAAAATAAAGGACTAGATTAAAACCTAACCCAAATATAAGGGACTTAAAATGAATTTTAGCCAAAAAAAATAGAGAGAGCAAAAAATTAAACTTGGGTCCGCAAAAAGGTGAAGCAAAACATGGAAAATTGAAAAGCACATGCTCTTACTCAATTTGATCTGAAAGTGGATTTGCTTATGTATCAATTCATTAAAGTATGTAAAAAAATGTTATTTGTGCAAGTAAATATACCCAAAATTGTATTTCAAGTTTAATTAACTTTTTATACTCACCGTCACCTATAATCTGATTTGTCGAAGAGAGTTAAAGGGAGATACTTTTGTAATGTTTGTAATGTCCAAATCTCAAGGATCAAAGTTGCCTTCCGATCCATCCTGCATAATAATAAAAAATTTAATTTAATATAAAACCTGAAATTGTTTCTTACATATTTATATAGTGTTAGCCTAATGATAAATTAGCTAAACTATATAGAAAGTACATAAACAAAATTGATTAAATCAATAGGACTTTAAGTTTTACCAAGCAACATTGACAAATGAGGGGAAATTGATTAAATACTTGTTTGTGTACATATAGAAGGAAAGGAAAGTTCAACAAATCCAAGGAAAGTTGAAGCCCACTCATAATAACAAATTTGCCTACGGGTTTTATTTTATGAAAGTATTTAACATTTAAATGAAAGACACCTTTGTTCTAACAAACAAGTTAGAATGAAAGAAATGTAGGAAGGAACCAAGTATTTTAGTGAGGTATAATGAGAATCGATGGGGTGCATCAAGAATTAGAAAATGATGCCTTTTAAAGATTAGAATCTGATGGGTAATATTGTCATAACAATTAGTTTAAACTGTGGGCTCAATCAATGGGCACAAACGATGGGCAGATTAAATTGTGGGCGCAATCAATGGGCACAAACGATGGGCGGATTAAAACGCATAACTGCAAGTAGTAGTTTTGCCAAAAGATAAGCTCAGAATTAGTGACTTAGCAACAGTTGGCACACACATTATTTTATTATTTTCGAGAATCATAATCCTTGCACTTTGATTCCTTATAAAAAACTAAAACAATGTTGTTTGATTATGATTAAAACGACAATATTAGGAATGATAATTTGCACGATTATCTAGATGCACGTTCGGATCTATCCATAACGGATATTAGATATTGTGTATCAAATATCTTATATAAATTGTGAAAAATAGAAAAAAAAAATTGATAAGAAATGATAGATAAAGAAAAAAAAATTGTAAGTGTAATAGATAAGGGAATGTAAAATTACTATTTTTTTTATCTGGCGAATTCTTCAATAGTCCTTCTCTTTTTTTTTATCTCTCGATTTTTTTTATTGTTAAGAGAGAGAAGTTGTCTTTTTTGTGTGAAATAAACTAAAATCCCCCTATTATTTTTTCTTTTTTACATTGTGGTTCTATTATAAAGAAAAAGATCTTTAATGTAAAAATTCAAACTTTTAAGAGTTAAAAATCAATTTTGTTTTTTTTAACAGAAAAATGGATGGAAAACATTTAAGGGACCAACTGTGCCAAATTTTGAAAAACGGAGGGACTAATATGGAACGAAAAATAATTAAGGGACTTATTTAGAACATTAAACATAACTGAAGGACCAAAATAATACTTTGGCCCATACTTAACATGCCTATGTACTGTTCACTTTCTCATCAAGTCACGCATTTTGGGCGCCATATTCTCTTCTTTCTGCAGAAGGTATCTGCTATCGCTCATGAAGCTTTTACCTTCCTCTCTCTGGCCGCCATAGATGCTTATGCTATGGATCGATTCACAGTCTCCCAAACCCAGAACTCTGATTGTTACACACAATTTTTTCTTCACATTCCATTTGTCTTTTTTTTTTTCACATTCCAACTTTAGTTTCTATCTTCTACGAGATTGATTAATTTCGTAAATATCGTATTTATGGAAGAAGATTCTAGGTCTCCGTCGTCCTCCGTTGTCGTCGCTGCCATTGATGAAAATCTGATGAACCTGAGGCAGGGCTTATCGGACTTTTATTCCGAGTTTCAAATCGCGAAATCGAGAGAATACCGGTTAAGAGACGAGGTTGAGAAGAAATGGAGAGAGATTTGTCTTCTGTGTGAGAGTGTTAAGTTCGAGAGTGACGAAAAGAGGAAAGTCGAAGAGGAATTGAGGGAGAAGGAAGAGAGATTGCAGAAATTGACGGAAGATGTCGAAAACCAGAAGCCCGAAATGAGGGACGAATTGAAAGAGAAGGAGAAGAGATACCAGAAATTAATGGAAGATAAATTTCTCGAAACTCAGAACCGCATATTGAGGGACGAGTTGAAGGAGCAGCAAGAGAAGGGGAAGGAGAAGGAAGAGAAATACAATCACAGAGAAGCCCTAATCCAACGCGAGATTGAGAAGATGAGAGAGATTTTGGACTGTGAAAGGCTGGATCGAATGAAGATCGAGGAGGATCTGAAGCGAAGCCAGGAAGAATGCGAGAAGGCCAAAGAACTCTACGATAAATTGTTGGTGGCGGTCAAGAAGAATGGCCTACGCGATGATGAAGAAGAAGAAGATGCGACAACTGATGAGCTCAGGAAGAAGAATTGCCGATTGGAGGATGAATTGGGGCGATGGAAGAGGAAATTTCTGAATCTGAATGATAGGGTTTCGAGGTTAGAATTTGATAGGGAATTGTTGATGAAGAAAAGGAATTCTGAGAAAAATGAACACAACACTGTTCCAGCATCAGGTATAGGAATTCTACTAGAGCTTCTTTGCTTATAAAATGTTTGAATGCTATGGTGATAATTGGAGTAATTATATGATTACTTAGAATTGATTAACATAAGTTGTTTAAGCATGTTAAGAATTATGCTTTAGTATTTAAGATAAGGATTTCCGATTTTGTTGCATGTGAATGTTAATAACAAAATATGAACCTGTGGCCGTTGATAAATAAATTTGCTGTTGATTTTGAGAAAGTGTGATTTAAAGGCATATTATTCCCATTTGTGACTATTTACTACAAAATAACTATTTGACCAAACTTATGTGAATTTTAGAGCACTGCAGTCTTTTTTGTAATGATCACTTTAAGCCCAAATTCTGTTTGGGGTTTTGGTTTTGCGGGGGTGAATTTTGGTAGGCTGCAGAATTGTTTTTGGTGGTCACATCACTTAGTTTTGGTCAAATTAATTGGGGGAATAAAAGCAAGAATACTCTTGTGAAGCTGGATTCTTAATCTCACTTTCTTAATACAATTCTTAAGCTACCATTTAATTGCTTAAGCTTTTAAATTAAAGTGATCTTTGACATTGTAATGAAGCCTTTAGAACCAAGTTGTCTGACTCAAGAGTCATATCCTTCCCAATTCCCCTATTTCCTGAATTTAAGTTCCATCACTAGTTATGATAGACTTGTGCTTTATCCAGCTTTAAGTCCTAGGGCCTCTCATGTGAAGAGATATATTAGACAATATAAAGGTAAAACAATTCATGGACTTTTATTTCACAACTTTAGCTTTTGAGTTGAAGTGCTCTTTCCCCATTTTTCTTTCATTTGGGTTACAGAATCTGATGTTCTTCATTTCCCAAGCTTTTGCTTGACTTCTACAGAATCTAGTGTTATACATCCTAACATGTCTGTTTCTTGCCAGCTAGTGGAAGATTGGGATTGCTAACCATTATTAAGACTGAAAATTGTGATGATGATGAGCATCCAGTTTCGTCAGAAGCAGAGAAATACATTTCAAGTATTGTAGAGGATGCAAATAGAAAGTCAAAAAGAAAATTTGGCTCAAGAGATTATCCACTCCAATCTCATAAGAAAAGTTTGAATGGTTTTGTCATGGCTGACACAGTTGGCATGCCACGTGAGCTGACATCGGCACAACCAACCTTGAAGAATGATGACTCGGACAATGACCAGATGGCAACAGCTGGAAATGAGTTGGGACAACCAGTGCTGAGGAGAAGTGTCAGAATGAAGAGGCCATCGTGGAAAGCGTCTGGCAGGGATTATTTCTGGATCTGAATGATAGGGTTTCGAGGTTAGAGTTTGATACGGAATTGTTGATGAAGAAAAGGAATTCTGAGAATGAGGATTTTGAAGCTATTGAGAAAAAAGAACACAATACTGTTCCAGCATCAGGTATAGAAATTCTACAAGCTTCTTTGCTTATGAATGTTTGAATGCTATAGTGATTATTTAGAGGAAGAGACTTAAGTAGTATATTACCTGGAAATATTTGTGCTGAGTGTGATTAGGATAAGGTGCGTTACACAGTTGTATTTGGAGATTTAAATTTGATTAGCCCAAATTTATGATTTAATTATTAGATAATTGGAGTAATTATATGATTACTTAGGATTGATTAACGTAAGTTGTTTAAGCATGTTAAGAATTATGTTTTAGAATTTAAGTAAGATAAGGATTTCTTATTTCGTTGCATGTGAATGATAATAACAAAATATGAACCTGTGAGGCTGTGACCGTTGATAAATAAATTTGCTGGTGATTTTGAGAAAGTGTGATTGCTCTTTTACTTTTATTAATGTGCCACATGCCCACATCATAATGTATTCATGTTGGCTTGGCAATCATTTAGTCATCAATAATTATCTTGTGGACAAGTAGTTTCTCATTTTATAAAATCTATTTGTAGGAGGAAAAACAAGGCATAATATTCCCATTCGTGACTATTTACTGCAATTCTAAAGTGCAATACTTATGACTAAAATACTCATTTCAGCTCTCAAACTATGTAGTCAGTTTCATGTTAGTCCTAAAATTATTTTTTGTTTGACTTTGGTCTTCAAACTTTCAAATTTGTTCCATGGTTAGTCCAAAATATGATTTTGTCTGGTTTCTGTAGTTTTTAATGTGTCATAATAAGTGAGCTGACAAAAAGAAAAAAAAATTCACTCTAAAAGAAAATTCAACCACAAATTTATCTCAATTTCTGATTAAAAGGGAAGATTTTCCTGTTTTTTCATTGTCAACTCACTTATTATGATACATATGAGAGAGAAATAGTTCGTTTAACTTTTTTTGTAATGGTCATTTGGTCACTTTAAACCCAAAATTGTGTTTGGGCTTTTTTTTTGTGGGGCCGAATTTTGGTAGGTTGCAGAGTTGTTTTTGGTGGTCACATAACTTACTTTTGGTCAAATTAATTGTAAGAATAAAAGCAAGAATATTCTTGTGAAGCTGGATTCTTACTCTCACTTTTTTAATACAATTTGTAAGCTATCATTTAATCGCTTAAGCTTTTAGATTAAAGTGATCTTTGACATTGTATTGCCTTTAGGACCAAGTGGTCTGACTCAAGAGTCATATCCTTCCCAATTCTCCTATTTCCTTAATCGAGTTCAATCACTAGTTATGATAAACTTGTGTTTTATCCAGCTTCAAGTCCTAGGGCCCTCTCATATGAAGAGATGTATTAGACACTATAAAGGTAAAACAGTTCATGGACTTTTATTCTGTAACTTTAGCTTTTGAGTTTATGTGCTCTTTCCCCATTTCTCTTTCTTTTGGGTTACAGAATCTAGTGTTATACATCCTAACCTAACATCTCTATTTCTTGCCAGCTAGTGGAAGATTGGGACTGCTAACCGTTATTAAGATTGAAGACAGTGATGATGATGAGCATCTAGTTTCGACAGAAGCAGAGAAATACATTTCAACCATTGTAGAGGATGCAAATAGAAAGTCCAAAAGAAAATTTGGCTCAAGAGATTATCCACTCCAATCTCATAAGAAAAGTTTGAATGGTTTTGATACTGATGTATATGACATGGAGCAACCTCTTGGGAGTTGCCGTAATATTAAAACTTACAAAAGGAAGAAAGAAGAGCCTTAGTCTTGTTTCTAACTCTTGGCAAAATGTGGTATACATAAAAATATTGAGTACAATATTTTGACTTCCATTTGTTTTCTTCATGGTCTTAATGGATTCAGGCCTAAACATAAGAGTTTGTTTCCATGGGTCAAAGGATAGGAATAGGATACTTGAGAAGGTTCGTCAATGTAGTTTGTGAAGAAGAATAATAGAATATATGAGAAGCAGAGGAAGATTGTTTTTTATGTTGTCCTTGATTAAAGATTAGTGATATAGTATGGTTTAAGCAACTAGTTTGGACAATATGTCACTGTATAAATCTTTTGTATGTTTTGCAAAAGAAGTAATATATTCAATCAAGGATTCAAATGGCCTAGTTTCTTTTTTGGTTTCTTATTTTATTTTAATAATGTATTTAAAAGAAAAATTTATTAAAACACCCCCATAAGATTTATAATTTACTTAGTTGACACCGAGTTATAAAATATAAGTTCCAACTTAGCAACCAATAATCAAGTGTAATGTGACATTTGATTATAGTTTTTTTAATTGAAATATATGAGACAACCTCCTGTTGTCCTTTTTTTTTTTATTAGTCTCTTCAATATCTGAGAGAAAGCTCACATAATGATGGTGGGTTGTGAGTCTGCATTTGGTATATGGAATTTGGGATCGGATTTTCTACATTTCTATTTTTTATATATTTTTGTTCATAGAATTGGTGAAAATATTAATATTAGCTTTTGAAATATTATTTGACATTGTTTGTCAACAGTTCTAACTAAATAGATAAAGAACTCATCAAGAGTAATTTGCATCTCTGGTGTTGTTGTATTTGAATTTGAAATGAAATAGATATGACCAAATTTATGAAATAAGTGGTTCATTTTAAGGCATGCTCTCATACCTAATTTGACATCATTTGTTGATGACTCTAACGAACTAGGTAAAGAAAGAAATTGTCAAATTTAACCCGTAGTTTTAATTTTATCGCATTCGGGTTTGTGACAAGAGATATGACCACATTCAATAATTAAAAACAAATTATGAAACTTTTAGAAAATATTAAGAACTAAAACGGAACAAAAAAAATATTAGAGACCAAAACAAAACTTTAGATGAATATTAGGGACTATAATAAGATTTTGGCTTTATTATTTTAAGAAAATAAAAACGAATTTTTTAAAAAATATATCTAATTCTAGTACAATGTTCACATGTTGACAAGATAAGTACCACTATTTATGTAAGTTTTTTTTTTATTTTTTTATTTTTATAAACAACAGAAGAAGCTAGTAACACGAAAATAACTATCAGATGCCATTCTTGGGCTATCTTTTCTGCCGATCTATATTTATGTAAGAAGTTAATATCCCTATATATATATTATTGTGATGTTATTGCGAAAGCTCTAAATGGAAGGAACTCTAGAGATGTTTTTTGGTAAACAGATATAGTACAATAAATTGTGGAAGATATATTTTCTTTTTTTTTGGTAAACAGATATATTTTCTTTTAGAAAGTAAGAGATGTTATTTGCCAAATTATTATTATTTTATTTCTTTTTGTCTTTTCTTCGTAAAGAATGTCTGTCCCCCTTCTGCAAAACCCCAACCTTTTCTCCTCCATTGCTCTAAAACCCTTTCTAGGTTTCTTTCTTCGCATACCAACTTAATTTCTACTAAGCCAAAACTTCAAATTGGTCCTTTATATATGGAGTAAATTCCAAATTAATCTGTTATATTTCATTTATTTCAGATTATTCTTACATGCTTTATTTGGTCCCTTATATATAGAGTAGATTTCAAATTTGTTCCTAATGTTTCATTGTTTCATATTAATCCTACACTTTTCTATAATTTCCAAATCAATCCCAAATCTACTCTTGAGACACAATTTGATCTCATTTGCAGACGATTTTAACTGAGCAAAAAAAAAAAAAATCAAACTTCAAGAGTTAGTACATTATTTCGATCTTGTCACATTTGGACTTGAAACAAGATATATGATCAACTTTATTTGTTTGATCGTAAAATGAGTCACTCATTTTTAAGACTCGATTTGACTTCATTTGTTAACGATTTCAAAGTACTCCTCAAAAGAAATTTGTAATTCTGGATTCGTCAGATTCAAACTCAAAAAGAAAAAAAAAAGTAACCATATCCAATATTTTTATAACCAATTTGAGAAATTATAGAAAGGCCAAAGTCCTATTTTGGTCCCCCAGTTATGCAAAACTTGAAAAAGTTGGTCCCTCTAACGTTTTCCATCCATTTTTCCGTTAAAAAAAGAGGAAAAATAAACTTTCATCCCCAAAAGTTTTATTTTCTTATATTAAGGTCATTTTCTTTTTATAATAGGATCAAAACATAAGAAAATGAAGTAAATTAAGATTTTAAGTGAATTTACCCAAAAACACAAAATAAATCTCTCTCTCTCTCTCTCTCTGCAATGAAAATGACTCTGATCTCCGCTGCTTATGACCCAGCTCACAACCAACTTGCCTCGCTGGAAATACTGCACAG